>JAODKF010000002.1:3593141-3611931 GCA_026779585.1 Mormyrus proboscirostris
GAGCCGCTGCTCCTCCGCATTGAGAGGAGTCAGATGAGGTGGCTCGGGCATCTGATTAGGATGCCTCCTGGACGCCTTCCTGGTGAGGTGTTCCAGGCATGTCCCACTGGGAGGAGACCCCGGGGAAGACCCAGGACACACTGGAGGGACTGTGTCACTCGGCTGGCCTGGGAACGCCTCGGGATTCCCCCAGAGGAGCTGGACGAAGTGGCCAGGGAGAGGAAAGTCTGGGTTTCCCTGCTGAGGCAGCTGCCCCCGCGACCCGACCTCGGATAAGCGGGAGACAATGGATGGATGGATGGATGGATGGAATAGTTATTGGAACTGTGATGATATTCCAGTGATATTCAACAGTTGCTGCATCCCAAACTGTCTCTGTTTCAATGCAGTGCAAAGGAAGACAATTTCATGAATTACACCACCGATCCCCATTGGTACGTATGTCTTTGAAGTCTTCATGGCTAACAGCGATAAAAGGGGATTGTATGAGCACTAATCGAATTGATGAATAAATACCAATATGACATTCTAATACTGTTATATAATTTCAATAAATATAATGATGGCTATGCTCTCTTACTGTGCTTCCTTAATGAGAAATCAGCTGCCCAAGAGAATTAAAAAAGCACCCAGCCTACACCACTAAATGTACCCTTTCAGGTAGAATGACTGGGTTACCTCCATCTGATGGACATCCACAAATTGCTGCTGAATACGTTCCTTAGCAGAGGCATGGGACCACGAAAAGGCTTCTGAATAGGGTAACCAGCTAATCTATGTCTATGAACTACTTCAGGTTATATAAACTACTTTAAAACTAAAGGGCTCCTGTGCTCGGCTAATTAGTTCAGCTCTTCTCCTGCTTTGACTGGTTTGTTTCCTTGATTGAAAGACTCATCCAGCTGTTTCACATTAACATTAGTGACATGTGCATGATTATAGGAAACTGACCAATCAGCATGCAGCAAGAACTCAGTGCTTAAGTGAAATTCAGGTCTTTTTAAATGAAATGGTAGTTTGCAAACCCTGTTCTAGCTCGTAGTGTTCCCGCCGACATGGATTAGATGGCGACCCTACCTCTAGAGGGCAGTCACCATGGAATCCATGAATCTCCAGAGGATGTGAAATCCTTTACAATCTACAACACATTCACATGCAACTATTCATAAAACAAAAATCCTTATGGTAGCAATAAAAAACAGACCAGGCAAGAATGAGAGTCGCAGACACACAGGTTGTTCAGCCCTTAAGACCATTTATTGGGAAAGACTTCCACAAGGCCACGTCTGTGTCCTGGGGTACCGTCTACCTGCAGCCCCCGCAGCTGGGCTGTAGCATCTGTCAGCATGTCCATCAGGACCTCTAACCGGATCTTAAGGGCATTGTTCTCCTCCAGCAGGGCACGGTTCTTCCTCTTTAGCTGCTGAAGCCGGGGCCTCGGGTCCAGACCCTTCCTGTCTGCTGAAGACACCCACTGGCCATTTCTATAGGTGAAGGTCTGTCCTGAGAGTGTGAGAGTTGGAAGGCCCAGGTCTGAGCCCAGCTCTTCCATGCGGGAGCGGTAGTCAAGCGTGTAGTGGCTAGAGAGGGAGGCATCGTGGCGTATCGGCACCCGTTTAGGGTTCCAGGTGCTCCTCAAAATTTTGTTCCCACTATATGAGGGGGAGTTCCCAAGTTTGCCAAGAACTTCTTTGACAAAAGACATCTTCCTCTAATCTCATGCGGACTTTTTGATTGTCTTTATCCAGCACTGGTCTGCTTTAGTTTTAGTACCTGCTGTGGAGGAAATATGACACAAATAAGTCAGACAACATTAAGGTTCACACCAATAAACTATCACTAGTACTACTGTAACTGACGGTAACTAGAGGTACAAAAACTACAATTCAGCGTAATGAAATCTTCATATACGTTTTTAACGACGGATTCGATGAATGAAACAGCTCCACACTTAGGCCTAATGTCACGCAAATGCCATCCAACAAAAATTAGCTACAGAGTTAGCAAGCAAACATGTTATGATGTTGCGGATATTTTTGATTCATCATGCGAAATTTTCGTGCAGCATATGCCGGGGCCGAGGTTATCAATGGCACAGGAAGCTAGAAACAGACATGAACATAAAATAATGTGATTTTAGATAAGTGAAATGTAAGAGCTTACCTTGCTTTCTGTTACGCCGTCTAATGCTTTTTCTGTTTACCTTTGTCCTGCATGTTGTCACAGAGACAGAATCACTCCTCTTGTTGCCAAAGGAAACAATAGTTTAGTAAGTTTATATTCCCTGACACCATGCAAACAACCAGCTGGCATGCATTTGGGCTGTCCTTCCCTCCATTTTTAATCAATCCATAGGACTATAATCATCTTTTCTTTTGAAATCATATCCAAATAAGAAGGGTAGCTTTCAGAAGGCTTGACTCTGATATGCACAAATTCTGTTTCTTCATAAGCTCAAATTTAACCAATAACATAAGTAAAGACTATTATCAGTAAAAATATTAGGATTCAGTCGCTTCTTTTGTTAAGGTCAATTTATAAAATTCAAAATACTTATACTAATATGACAAATCCAGCACTGAAGATAATTAGTATTTAATTTTCATACTACAGTATAAAAGTCTCAACATTTTATTCATTCCCGTAATCATTTAGGCCTAATTTCTGCAAGAATATATGAGGCGACCATTACAATATTCCTCTAGCAATAACACACATTGAAAAAATACATGTTTTAGATAGCAGATGTACTGAAACAGTTTTCAGCTACCAAAAAAAAAACTTTTTCTTTCAAATTATACTCTGGCTCCACCACGCGTGGCATTTTGTAATAACAGCCAAGGAAACGTGTGCATAAATGGTGCGGCTTTACCCAAGAAATACTCTCACCAGAATCGGGCAAATTTCACTAAAATCATCGACGCACGCAGCTGGTAGTAATCGGAGGATGTTTAAATATTAATGTGTTTATTGCACAAAACATGTTATAATTGAATGATTGGTTAATCCTGTCGGTGTTATAAAAGGAAAGCAGAAAGCGATAGACGGTGATGCCATTTTGATGTTCTTCCTCTCAAAAACCTCTCACTCATGGAGACTATCCGCCGATATCGCAGCACCCGGGCTTTTTTTACTGGTCCGTGAAATTTTTGTACGATGTAAACTGGTCCGCAGAAATCAGAAGGTTGGTAATCTGTACAGGGTTGCAAACTCTCACGCATCTGGCGTGACACTCACGCTTTCAGTCTCTCACGCTCAAATAAGTAATCCTACGGTAAATATATATTATTCCATTATAAGCCGAAAAATTAGCCACGTCTAAAGTGTTGGGGGATGTTTGCAAACCCTGCAGACTATTGTCGGAGTACACCGTCTCCAGCTGGGTCCGTTTGATGAGAAGAGATTCATGAGGAGACGAGGAGTAGTTGCAAGTCACCAATTTATTCTCTTAATCAATTGCAATTGGGAGCGACCAATGACATAGATTCAGCATGTACAGAAAGAGGCTCGACCAGATGTTGTGAGGTCTGTGCTTTTATAGCCCAGAAGGGCATCTTCCCCCCCCTTTTCTGGTACTTTCCCGGAGACGGCAGCATTTTGACATCTGCTCTAATTAGTTTGTTAGTTGTCCACCTCTCACTCAGAAACATTAGTTGGATCAGCATCTTTTCATTACTTCTCCTTATTTGGGGCTAAAGATAAGTAACATTGACTCATGTTCCAATCGTCTGGGTCAGGTCGTCCTGACCCGTTATCGCCCTAGACAGTTCCTTGTTTTCTGTTACTTGGAACATTAAGTAATTACCCATTACATGCTTTTAAGGATTATAAGATCTGCTTTTGAAATTTTTGAATTCCCCCTTTTGATCTTCGCAAGGAGATCACCTTAATGCCGCGCTAGGCTGATGCCTTCCGGAGTTTGATAGTCTCCGTGGTAGTGGTCGTCTCCTCCCTTGGGGGCAGGAGAGGCATCATTGGGGGGCAGGACGGGCATCATGTGAGCATAAGCGTTATCCCGTTTTTCTATCCCGGTGGTAATTAGACGAACTGACAGCGCGCACGCACAAGGAATACAACAACATCCACACGTAACTAAAATTGCAGTAAAAGAAGCAATTGATCCTGTGTCTCTGCATCCTGGTCTTGGTGATCTGTGACGGACGAGATGTCGATCCTTCTTCAATCAGCCAGGGGTATACTACCCTGCTGATCTGCTCAGGTCAAGGGATTATTCTGCCCTTCTGTCGAGACCCGAGTGGCGTCTGGTTCAGCCGAATCGACGCTCTGGGCCCCCTGGATTTCTTCTGTGGTTCTGCTGGGGTCTTCTGCGGCCTGTAATCCTCCTATGTCTGTCTTGAAACAGCACCCATCTGTGAACCGATCCTCTGTCCCTTCTATTTTTTCTGCCTCAAGGTCTAGTCTTTTCCTCCTTCTGGACTCGGTACTCGCACCCGTGCGGTTCTCCCCCACTCATATGATCAGCCATGTTGATCCCTTCGTGAGAGAAATTCAAATTGGGTGCCTCTAGGATTTTAAGTCTCTGCTGTCTGAGTGATGTCATGGTGAACGCCTGTGAATTCACATATGCCACCACGCTGTGTGAGGTCAAGACGTGCAGCGGGTATCCCATCACTATGTGTGCTGTTTTCTGAATGATCTTAGCCACTCCCGCTGCATGTCTTGTGCATGCGGGGTGTCTCTTTTCTGTCGTGCCGAGTTTTATGCTGACATACATCAGCACTCTCCTCTCTCCCCCTTTTTTCTGAAACAGGACAGCGTTGACAAATGAAAGGGAAGGGTGTAATCTGGGAGGGCGAGATCCGTGGCCTGAGCTAGTCTCTGTTTCAAGGTAATAAAGGCATCCTCGGAGGCCTGGTCCCAGTTAAGGGAAGCACTCAGGTTCCGTAGGCCGTGCTCTCGGACCAATGCCCTCAAGGGCTGTGTAAGCCCCGTGTAATCTGGAATGTAGGTACGACTGTACCCCGTGAGTCCTAGGAAGGACAGCATGTCTTTTACTGTGTTGGGCTTTGAGTGGTGGGGAGACACCTGTCCCTGCTCCTGACAGCACTCGTCCTAGAAATGACACCATCGTCCTCGCGATTTGCAATTTGTCCTTACTGACCTTAAAGCCCTTCTCTGACAGTTTGAGCAGCACTGACTTGGTGGCCTGGAGCGCCGTCTCTGCTGTCGGGGCCGCGATCAGGAGATTGTCGACGTATTGGATGAGGGTGACACCTTCCGGGAGAAGACACCCCTGCAGAGCCTGCTTCAGGACCTGGTTAAAGATGCCTGGAGAAAGGGCAAAGCCCTGAGGCAGACGAGTGTATCTGAGCTGCCTCCCCTTGTAGGTGAAAGAGAAGATGTCTCTGCAGTGCTCTGCCAAGGGTAGACAGAAAAAGGCATTTGCCAAGTCAATGCATGCGAACCATTTTTGCTGTGGGGTGAGATTAGTCAGAGAGACATGCGGATTTGGGACCGGCACAGTGGGGGTGAGCAGGAGGGTATTTATGCCTTGCAAATCATGGGCCATTCGGTATTTACCCATCCCGGCTTTTTCCACCGGGAGGATGGGGGTGTTCCACCGGGAAGTGGAGGGCTCCAGCACCCCTGTCCGCAGTAAGCCTTCAATGGTCTCGGCTATCCCTTCCTCTCCCA
Organism: Mormyrus proboscirostris; assembly: GCA_026779585.1. Lineage (NCBI taxonomy): Eukaryota > Metazoa > Chordata > Actinopteri > Osteoglossiformes > Mormyridae > Mormyrus > Mormyrus proboscirostris. The sequence goes on from JAODKF010000002.1 coordinate 3,598,797, forward strand.
CAGGCTTATGTGGGTACTGTGACATCCATAGGGGGCCCTCCCCTGGTCGAAGTTGAAACTGTACTGGCGGACAGGAAATAAAGCCCATGTCTGTGGGGCTGGTGGATCACAGCGAGTCTGGCAGAGATGCCAGGAGGGCCGCCACCTCGGGGTGGTCCATCTCTTCACGCCTGTGGTCCCTAGATATCTGCTCATGTTGCATTTGAGCAGTGTCCTGCACTGTGACCTGTATGCGATAAGTACTGCAGGAGGGCGAGAAGGAGACCTGTGGGATCTGGGACTGTACCCAGTCCCTGGCCCATTTAACCATCGGGCCCAGATCTTTGGCCTGGTGTTTGGGATGGATGGCCAGGGAGACGTGTGGGACAGCTTCCTGCCCCATCATGTACCAGGGCTGCTGTTCTGGGGTAAGCAGGGTGGCCGACGCTACCCCTTCGGGACCCACATATAAATTCGCAGAGGCAACTTACCACTCACGGCCTTCTAGTTGCTCAGAGAACAATTCCTCATACCACTCAGTACCTTCTCTATCATAGAAAAGGGTCACATGAGGGGTCTCAGACGTGGGCACATACTGTAGGGCTCTAAGAGTGAGATCCAGGGGCGCCACGCCGAGTAGGCCGCCAAGACGCCCGTCAGGCTGGGTTCCAGTACACCCCAGCAGATGTCCGCCAGGGACTGATTCTGAACCGGACGTACCAGCCATTGTCCTGGACCCGTGGCCTGGGCATCACACCGCAAGCGAGTACCCTCTGGCAGGGTGACCACCACTCCATCTGCACTGCAAAGAATGGAAGCTCCCAATTTCACCAACATGTCCTGTCCTAGCAGGTTCACCGGGACTGAAGATGACACCACAAACGGGTGGAGGAAGGTCTGTCTCCCCACCGCGACCTTCACCGGCTTTGTCACTGGCAGTCTCTGCTCCTCCCCCGAGAAGCCCACGATGGTTACTGTTGATGTAGACAGATGGTGTTTTTCAGGTATCACGTTAAGAGTGGAATATGTGGCACCTGTGTCTACCAAGAACGGCAGTTCCGTGTCCATGACCATGAGGGACAGCATGGGGTCTGCCTCCCCTGCGTCCCGGGCCGCCCGGGGGCACCGTCATTGTGGGAAGGGGTACCAGTTCCACTCCCCTTTGCCCGTCGCCGGGTACTGTCCAACTGCGGGGAGCCACGTGCTCATTGGGGGCCACCACCAGGTTCCGTCGCTGTGTGGGTTGGCTGGGGGGATGGTCGGACACTCCTTGGCCCAGTGTCCTCCGGCGCCACACCTGAAACAGACACCTGGCGGCGGTCCTCTCTGGGGCGCGCCCCTCTCCAGCCATGGCCCCTGTAGCCGCAGCCCGCGCCGCCTCGGGCCCTTCCCCATTGTTGGCCCCACCCTCTCTGTCGTTAGGTGGGGGGCCCATTCCAAAGGCCAAGTGGGTACATGGGTGGTCTCTCTGGTGGAGTGCCCGCCACCATCTGCTTTCCTTGCCCTTTCTTTTTGTTTCCACTGGCTTTTTGCTTTGCTTCGCCCACATCGCTCCTTTCTCTCTCATGCTTTGCTTCCTCTTTTCTCCACTACTTCTTTATTATGGATGCCCTTTTTCTGGCCCGTGTTGCTTCATCCCTTTTACTTGCATGATGCCTTTCCTTCCTCCACAACACCTCCCCTAATGACCGTCTGTCTTCTACCCGATGGCCAGCTCTCCAGCCCACTCCACTCATGCGCGCCCAGGCGTCGGCCTCCTCCTTCTCCTTTTCCTTTTCTTTGACTGCCCCTTCTACTGCCTCCTTCACCGCCTGCATCTGCCTTCCGAGCGCCTTCCACACCGCATTTTTAGGGGCACTAAACTTCAATTGCTGAGAACTCCCCTTCAGTTCTGGCACCCTGTAGGACCACGGTCAGTGGCAGCCGGGCTGTGGGCAAGTCAAACCAAGAGATACCACCCCAGTCAGGGAGTGGCGACAACCCCGTCCTACAGACAACAACACAAAGCGCACACAGCTTTTTTTTTTTTCTCTCTGGCTCCCCTAGAGCCTCGACCCTATATCTTTTATCTGTTTGAGGGCTTCCACCTCGGACCTTTAACCCATTTTACGGAGGGGGACCTTTTCCCTCCTGCCAAACTGTAGTTTGGGGGTCCTGAATTCCCCGGGCCTCACGCACCCAGCTTTCCTACCGCTCGTCAGCAAATAGTGGGGTTGCCAGACCAAGGACACTGCGGGGGTCCCCGACCCTCTGCTCACCGAGGTCCTTTCCCTTTTCCTATATTCTCTCTTATGGTGCACCACGGGGGTCCCGGACCCTCCATTCCTCTGGGTCGTTTTCTATCTCTTTTTTCCTTTCCCTTTTTCTACTATAGCTGCTTTCAATACCTTAAAAAGCACCTGTAGTCAACAGACAAAACCAATACACAGTACAGAACACTTGCCAGTAACACATGCAAACTCTCCTCCGTCTTTTTAAATTTACTGACGGGCCACTGGACACATCAAACCGCTTAATTTTGAAATAACCAATATGCAGATTTTGCTCTAACAGGCTCTGCTTACCTCTTCTAGTTGGGCCCTCAGTGTTCCGTGTCCAAGTAGGCTGCCAAGTCACCAATTTATTCTCTCAATCAATTGCAATTGGGAGCGACCACTGACATACATTCAGCATGTACAGAAAGAGGCTCGACCAGATGTTGTGAGGTCTGTGCTTTCATAGCCCAGAGGGGCATCTCCCTCCCCCCTTTTCTGGTACTTTCCCGGAGACGGCAGCATTTTGACATCTGCTCTAATTAGTTTGTTAGTTGTCCACCTCTCACTCAGAAACATTAGTTGGATCAGCATCTTTTCATTACTTCTCCTTATTTGGGGCTAAAGATAAGTAACATTGACTCATGTTCCAATCATCTGGGTCAAGTTGTCCTGACACGTTACCGCCCTAGACAGTTCCTTGTTTTCTGTTACTTGGAACATTAGTTGGAACCCATTACATCCGTATATAATCTTCAGGTTCCCTTTTTTATATAATTCCCATATTTTAATTCCCTCACTATTTACAAGTTAATAAAACTATTTTCGAGTATATCGTGATACATACAATGAGATAAAAAGCCAACAGTTAATGCGCCTGAAAGACAATGTTTGGGAGATGAGATCACGTGACGACGGGCCATGCCTCTTTATTCACCGATCGCACGTGGCTGCTCCTCCTTCAGCTCGCATGAATGGTAGACTTGCGGGGAAGATACTCAGTCGCGTTTAACTGTTTGAGATTATTTCTTGTTTTAAGACTTCTTACCTGCCACATTGTTATGACGTGATATTCGTCAATATTTGAAGAAGTGGATGAAGTACTGTTTGATAAAGTGGATTACTAAAAGTTGTCAGTGCATTATATTTATGTCCTGTTTGTTTATATTTTTATACAGCGATGTGTTGTGAACAAAGTAGTAAATTTGTTGTGCTGATTTCTCTACCATATCGCTAGATATCATTTAATCATTTAAATATCCATTCAACGGTATTAAATCAAGTGCCGGGATCAACACCATAGTGAATTCTAACAGACATTTTGATTTATTTATTTATTTAACTTTGCATTTTAAAACTTAGCTTACGTAGTTTTTTTTAGCAGTATAGGGAACAGCATAGGAAAACATTACTTTAACTCAAACAAACATGCAGTATTCCGGGTCGCGATGAACCATGCAAATCCTTTTTTCCTCGTGGTGGTGCTGATCCATCATGCACATATTCTCCTTTGTCCACCTTGTACCCAGTATTATCTTGGTGATCAGGAAAAGGTGGTCATCTCCTCGTCTATATAATAAAACATCCTAAGGCCACCATCTCTCTGGGTGTGGAATGTTCCGGTTCACCTGTCCTGACACACTCTGCCGGGTATATACAAATTATCATAACCAGTGTTTTTGTATAAATAGTTCCACCCTGATAACAGATAACTTATCTCTTGCTGATGTCATCAAACTAGACATTAGTACATTTGCATATGTAAATATGTTTACATATTCAAATGTATATCCATGTTCAAGTATTTTATTTCCACTGATGTTCAACATTTGTTCGAAAATACAAAGTTTAATGTAGAAAAGGGTTAAAGTTTTGTGGTAAATAAAGGTTTGTCAGGTTTATATATTTATTTTACAAAAACAGCCTGATTGTTATTGAAGTTCCTACATAAAGAACCTATTCAGAAGATGTAGAAAGTCCACTTCAAAATACAGTTGGCTTAGGGTGTTGAGGACCCCCAACGTGGAGAAGGCGAGCAGAGCCCAGAGAATTTTAGCACTAAAGTACAGGGGAGCCAACCTAAGAGAAAAAGCAGGGAAGAGAAGGGGAAAAGCAGTGATGTAAGTATGCAATATGACAAACAATTTAAATCAGCTACAAGTTAAATTACTTGCATGCCTCAATATAAAATGAAGAAAAACGCCTTTACTGCACGGTTCACACCCCAAAACATGCCTTCCATCCCCAATTAAAATAACATCCAAGGACAAAAAATGACATCTATAGGTTCTACTTGGGTACTGTGTTTCACGCAATTCCCTCTTGAGCAGCTACAGTAGCAGCCTGCCAGCCTTAATCAAGGCAACAGTCCATCTACTACTATTTGTGTTGGTTGAACTTTAAAGGAAAGCAAAGTTCAAATTCCATTACCCCCAGAATATGATATTGGTGTGAAGCAGTTTCCTGTTACTGGAGAGACTCAGCTTTTGCCCTGCTGTCACATTGTACTCCCCTATCCAGACCTTTCCCAGACAAAACAAAGCAAATAAAAGGTACTTGAAACAAAATAAACCATAAATTAATGTGTACAATATGAATGACATTGCAAAAGAATCTTAATGTGTATGCCTTCATCAAGAAATGTATGTAATCAAAAAGTGTCAATAAATAAAAAAATAACAAACAGATAAGGATGCACTGATTAATATGTACTGCAAATTAACAACTAAACAATATCTAAAGAAAGTATAATGAATTGGGGAAACTGAGAGCCTGTCAGCACTGAAGATAATTAGTAACATTGTGTGAGTAGTAGAACAGCCATCACAAAATAAAACTTTGAATTTTGATTTAACCACAAATGCTAAATGATATTCAAATCTACTCTTGTTCCTATGCATGTGGTACACATGAGCTCTAAGAAATATCATCTTATATGACCTGCTAAATGTTTGGATTTATTTTTGATTTATAATGATATTGATTTGAATACTGGGGATATATTTTGTTGACATTTGAGTTTATTGATTGACTTTGATTATTTAGTTAATTATTTTAAACATCTTTTCCTTCTGTCTAGCTTTGTTCTGTCTGCTTTGGCCAGGCCTGTGTGTATACGCACCTCTATGTTGTCATGTGAAGAAGGAGTTGCTAGTACTTTGTTAGTTGTTTATGGTCTTTGTGCCGGGTTAAGCTTACTTTTGGTAGCTTGGGTTTGTTTGAACTTTATTTTTGTGTAATTTTTGGTAAATATTTGTAATAAAAACATCTTTTCCATTAAAATCCTCCCTATGTCCTCGAGCCTCACATACTTATTTAAAAATCACATACCTAGATTTTTTCATGTTTGTTAATTTTACCTGTAAAAAAAGCGTTTTTTTATTTTATTTTATATAACATAAATGTATTATCAGTGTTTCCCAATCCGGTCCTTGGGGACCCACAGCCGGTCCATGTTTTTGCTCCCTCCCAGCTCCCTAATAGGGAACAAAACTGTGGGTTGTCAGGCAAGGAGCTGGGAGGGAGTAAAAACATTGACCGGCTGTGGGTCGCTAAGAACCGGACTGGGAAACATTGGAATAACAATAATTTAATTTAATTCTTTTTAACAATCAGTAGTTTTGTTAATGATAATGCCAAATCAAGCCAAAGCTGTCTTTCCTAAACCGGCAGCGTTCAAAAATATTAACCATTATACTCCCCGATTGTCAGAAACATGTTCAAGGATTCTGAATACTTAATAGGCAGTATGTTTAACATAGATGCGCATGAGGGAAAACAGCATTACACAGCTATGCCCCACACAGTTCAGGTATGACAAGATTGTGGTACCTGCCAAGTGCAGATTTGCCATATCCTTGGAAATACTTGTATCGCCCAAACAAGTACAAAATCCCCAGAAATGAAGAAATGGCTGAGAGAAAATAATAAATCAGAAGAACATCAGGTGAGGAACATCGCCTGCAAACGTACCCTCCAAGCCCCTTTGAAACAGTAGAGCTTTAGGACATAAAACTAGTATAACGTTCAATCATCATCCACAAAATAGTTCAGTGACTAAAGAAAGTGATTTAATTCCAAAAATCAAATATAGGTCTATTCCTGGTTTACATACTACCAGCTACAGTAAGCCATAGTAGATATCTGACCTTGACTGAAGAAAATTCCAGACACCCAGAGAACCGTGAGAAAAATGGGAAAATATTCTGAGCAGTTGGCTCTGGGAAGAAAAGATTATTAAATTATAATGGTCCACAGATAAACTAGTAATTCAAGTAAATAACAACAAAACAACAAATTTATTTTTGTATACCGCGTTTTCACAACATTACATTGTCTCAAAGTGCTACACAGCATCCCCACCCAAAGCCCCCAGTGAGTAAGCCATAGGCGACAGTGGCAAGGAAAAACTCCCTAGAAGGAAGAAATCTCGTGAGGGACCAGACTCAAAGGGGGAGCCCGTCCTCCAGGGGGCAGCAGAGGAAGCCCTAACCCTAACCAGACTCAAATGGGGAGCCCGTCCTCCAGGGGCCGGCAGGGAGAATTAAATCATTCTGTAGATATATAAGTTTGAATGCTACAGTAACTGTTAAAATCTGTTCCAGAGGGGAAAAAACACAAGATGAATTACTTGTTGCAAGTCTACTGTATGTAACTAATTGATCAGCGTTTAACTCACTGCGCCCTGAAGACACGTTCAAACTCAGGGGGTCCCGCAGTGGATGGCGGAGAGACAGAATATTTGCGCCTAGCTTGGATCACTTGGAGCGAAAAGTAGGCTGGAGGAACAGAAGTCAAGTTCTTTAAATACATACGGCCTAATTAAGTCTAATATAAAATATTTAAATACATATTAGAAAACATTTTTTTCTAATAACAAAAAACAAACTTTTTGTTTGTGAGTGAAGCAAGATAGAGCTCATTGTTTTTTGTGAAGAATGCTTAAAACCAGTAGAACAGATGGAAAAGTCTATATATCATTTCAATTTACAATACATTTTGCGTGGTAGAACTGCATTCCTATGAAACAAGTCAAACACTCTGAAAACAGTCAAAAAATAAGTAGAGCGATAAAACATGATGTATATACAATATATTTAGTTTATCAAATATCTTTAACTGCATGTTAAAACGTCTAATGTTAGAGACAGAGAATGTGCCAATAAGTTTTTTTCCGTTTTCTTCGTAAATTGCCTTACCTTGCTCAAAAACTCCCAGCACACTAACCGCCGCCACATAAACCACCTGATCCAGCATCTCAAAGCTGTACTAATGCCTAACTCAGGAATACTACGATACCTTACTCCTACGCTCCTGTTTGTATGCCTTATGAAGTGCTGCAACTCGGCGAGAGTGACGAAACGCGCCAATAGGAGATGCTCCTTCGCTACCCTCAATATAAATGCTTTATACAACTTGATCGTATCGAGCAGCAAAATCATAAACTTTTCATTTAATTCTGCAAAAATGTACGTTTTTTCTAGTAATTTTGCGCAAGTTGAGAGCTTGATGATGTCGTTTTATCTTTGCCATCAGCTGATGCTACATAACAGGCTAAACACCCATTTCGTAAGGGTATTATTCTATTATCACGTAACCCAAACTGTTAACACATCCACCCTTAAATTGCATCACCACGGAAGTAGTCCTAGCTACAAAATTATGCTCGCATTTTCAGAACGTCACAAGGGATCTTACGCACATTTTCACATTAGAGATGGAAATCATTATTTACAAGTAATTAATTCTTTTGAGTTCATCCAGCTAAAAGATTCGTCTAACTGATTAACTTATTTCTTTAATGGGCGGGGGTTAAATATTTATCAGCAACATTTGATTTTGTATTGCTGAGTCTGGCAGACATCGGTGCATCTGAATCAATAACTGAGCAAAATTTAATCGAATCAGCGTAATGATTATTTCATTCGCTTAAACGATTAGTTCAAAATCAAAAAGTTTATTCCGCATACGATAGGCAAGATCTTAAAATATAACTTTTAGATATCTTAAATCGAAGTTTATCACTCCTTAATAGCCTTAATGACACTTTAGATATCCCTACATCACCATATTTAAAATCTAATGTTGGCTTCGATCCTGTATAATTGCTCATCTTACTGGAAATGAACATAAAGGTATTTCCTCATATGAACGAGAATGTTGGCAGTATATACCAACATTCAACAAAATTGTAGTGCACAACATTAACTGTAAGATTAAGCAGTTGTAAACATAGATCAACTCTAGTAACCAAGAGACTCCTACTGATATTGAAACTGATATTGTATATCGGCTCTCCAAATTCTAATACAGGAAAATCTTGCCATTTTGAGGCATACAAAATTGTCGTCATTGGGCTATTGTGTTAATGTCCCATTCCACATAAAAGGATCATTTCCTTAATTTGTACACATAACAAGAACCCATGTACTTCTGTACAACTTTCATCTACTTATCCTGCTCATGCTGGAGTCCCAGGCAGAATAAGGCACAAGACAAGATACAGCAAGACTGGGATGCTGGTCCATTGCTGCACACAATCATAGACTAACTGTGCGTGTTTAGACTGGGGGAGAAAACACAGGGACATAGCAGTGGTGGGATTTCAACCTGAACCCTGGAGGTGTGAAGTAACTACTACCCACTGGGCCAACATAATGCCCACACCAGCCAAATTAAGAAATGGATCTATGGATTTGGTCCAGACTACAGATACAGCAGTGTGGTCTGTCTTTAGGTGGTCAAGTTAACATTGCAAGGGGGGTTGCAACCATAGACCTACACCATGTATGCCTGCTGTGTGGGTGAATATTACTCACTTGGTGGATTTTGGGCTACCATGTATATTACCAAGAGAAACATAACGGCACGAAGTCCCATGGTCACGTGACGATATAACCAAGAGTGAACTTCAGTCAGCATTTCCCAGTTAAACAGAAATTGCAAAAATCACTTTTCTGGGTGGGGAGAATTTTACACACCTGAAATTTTGTAATCCTGGATGACAAGACTGACTGACTTCCACAAGAAAATGCACAAGCTATAATAACCAGCCAAGAGGTTTCTCAACAAAGGGCAGGGGGACACACAACACTCAAAATGACACATTGTTGCTAAATATGCAGTCGAGCACCACATCCACCAAAAACCAAAGATATGATGTGGCCCAATGTGTATGATGTGTAATCTGCAGACGGTTCACTGGCGTTCCTAAAGCAGCTTTCCATTCAGAGCATTACCTGAGCACTACTTTGCTTTATTGCCAATTATAATTATTTGAAATCAGGATGCAAGTCATTCCTGGACTAGCATAAGAAGCACTTAGGGGCCAGGCATTAAATAGTGTAGTGTTGATTGTTCCTCAGGGAGTTCAGGAAACATGAGGCCAGATAATAGGCACAGGTGAAAGGAAGAAGTCTAAATAGAAAAGCTGTAACATGGGGTGAAGTTGGACTGATCACAAAGAGGACGGTACACTCCATACTCTACTGTCCGCACCATATTAGTTAACACTCCCCTTTCCAAGAAGGCTCCCATTAAGTGGCAAAAAACACACTTAGGCAACATTCCTAAATATCTATATTTACATACATCACTCCTTTGACAGACATCTTTCAAAAAGTAGAAAATACTTACAAAAGTCCACATAAATGTACATATAAAAATAAGATCTATATCTCCCAAACAGGAAAGGCATACATACAAAAAACATTTTTATATATGCGTATACATACATACATACATATATATATATATAAATATACAAGAAGCCCTGAGACAAAGACAAGGATGAACAAATGAAGACTTGCTGTATATAAGGCAAAGTGCAGTGCACAGCCTTAGCTGGAGAGCACAAGCTATCAGAGAACAGGCTGTTGGCTAGATGTGTCCCGTCTGGGAGGAAGCCCCAAATCAACAGCTCACTGGCCCTTAAAAGGCCTTCTCAAATTACATTAAAGCCATAAACTCCTGAACACAGATCTGAGATTCTTCTCCATTTTTCTGGACTGGGGTGTGGCTCAAACCAGAAACCCCAGGAGCCACTTGCCTCCGCAACTAAGGGGCGAGTTTGACTAAAAATGTTTTGTTCTTTTGTGTGATATAAAGCTGCAGCAGCAGGGCCCCACATTCACACCGACTGTGCAAGTCCAGCCTTGTTAAGGACAACGGCCGACGTCACCGCAAGGGAAGCTGGCAGCTTTTGTTCATCCTTATGCTCTGAAGGGCATTAATGATGTACAACCAAGCCATAGTAGCTGATCATTTATCCTTAGATTTCCAGTCCTGAGAACACTGAATATTACAGGGCTTCAGCTTTGTGCACTCAAGTGATTATATATCTCATGTGTAAAAGAAGCGCCGGGAAACTGAGCAACTCATTGGTGGCTGGCCAACAGCTCGTCGAGATCGTCCATCCACTCCTGCGTGGCGGGGCCCTTCAGCAGGGAGTCCACAAGGTCGCTTTCTTCAGGGAAGCTCGGTAAACTGCCCCCAGATTGGTCACTGTATGCGAATGCCAGTTCGTGATTGGCGGTCCTGTTCACCTGGTAGCCTTGGTTACACTGCAGGCCTGGGCGGTTGCCAACCTGGTTGCCTTGATTCTGGACAAAGCCGGCCATGTCAGGCATGGGTACGCTGATGCCGGGCAGCACTTGCTGCTGCTGCTGCTGCTGGGAGGGCGGGGCTAAAGGCCGGGGATGGGACTGTGGGGCGAGGGCAGGGTTACCCCGTTGCTGTGAAAGGGAGGCCATCATCTGAGGGGAGTTTACGGTGGGATGGGCTCGGGTGTTCAGCCCGGCCTGGGCGAAGGGCGAGTTGTTGGGCAGTTTGGGAAGCCGGGGCTGTATGCGGTAAGGACTACCACTGTAGGCTTGAAGGCCCCCATTGCCACCAGGGGCCTGTTGCCCCAGGGCTTGCTGCATACTAGAGTGGGCTTGCCAAGGTTGCGTCTGCGTAGGCATTGAGCTGGGCATGGAAGTGGGCATGCCACTGGGCATAGGATTAGGCATGGAACTAGGCATAGTATTAGGTAAGGTGTTTGGCATGCCGTTGGGCACCGAGCTGGGCATGGAGGTGGATATGCTGTTGGGCATGGAATTCACCATCCCATTACCTATGGGGTTTGGCATAGACGTGGGCATGCGAGCCATATGCGGTTGCCTGTAAGTGCCAGCCAGTGGGCCAGCAGGCTGCCTCTGCAGGGGGGTAGAGTTGACCGCACCTGCCTGGCCAGAATGAGGATTCATGCCGTAAGGAACTCGCATATTGTCGAGGCCTCCGCCCACACACGAGGGCAGGTTCATCTCCGCCAGCGTCGGTGTGGGAGGAGCCGCAGAGGACGGGCCCCCGTTCTGCCCCACGGCCATCCCCATAACCACAGGGAACATTCGCTGTGTCCCCTGGGTTGAGCCCATGCTGTTCAGCTTCTGAGAGGACCCTACAGGACAGGGGGAGAGGTTCTCACATAGTAAATCAAACAAACACAAAATGTTAAATTCATAAAACCAGAATGCAAGTCAACATTCAGAGGACAACATGGTTGTCCAAAGGTTTCATACTTAATACAAATACATAGCGTTTTTTTTTTTTTTTTAAATTACAGGTTAATTTATAAAAAAAAAAAAAAAAAAAAAAAAAAAAGGAAGTATGAAGACTGGTTTGTGTATGTAAAACACTACTGCAGTCTAAGGGCACTTTTCTGCTACACCAGGTACTGTGCGTTTGGCACTTCAAAAACAAAAAAAAAAAAAAAAAGTACAGCACTTCTTGTGTCAGTTTTCCCACTGGCATAAAAACCGGTACTAATGTTGAATGACATCACAGGGGTAGAATATTTTGTACTAAACTGGAAAAATGCCTATAGAATATAGGGTTGGGCGAAATTAATACCAATATCGTAAGTTATGCACTTTCAATTCTCACATGGGAAGGTGTGCGATGGACGGATTGACAGCAGGCTTTTTCTATAGTGTCTGGACATTACAGTGCAGGAGGGGGTTACGTTTTGTTAGGCCAAAAAACATTCCCAGTCCGTCATGGGAAATAAAACTTAGCGAGGTTTGCAATTTTAATGACCGTTCCTTTTCAAAATTATCAGGTATGAATTAAAATACAGTTTAAAGTTTGCCGCCATTGCTTTTGCATGAGCTCTCCAATCATAATCATTTATATCCTTGCCGATTACTATGACTCCAAGATGTGTCGGTGAGAAATATTTTGAACCACGTTTTTGCTGTATAAATATTATAACAAATACTTTATTTCTTGGTATGCCATCCAGATCTCATTATTCTGACCAGGTCACAATTAAAGCTTGGGTCTCTTCATTTATCCACGCTTTCATTTTTATTTTGTTTCTTATCGCTTGTTTGCAAGTCACACCCCAAAAGAACCCCAGCTGCTTTAGCACGTTTGGTACTGGTACCTGACTGGAAGGCAATGGAAAAGGGAAAGTGTACCAAATTCTCACTGCAAAACGCACGGTAACTGGTGCAGTGGAAAAGCATCCTTAACCACAGCAGAGGGCACTTTCCCCTGCATTTTTGCATAATACCTTTCCTGTCACACCTTTGACAACGCATTTTTTGTTTCACCACTGAAAGCTATGGGCACGCTTTTGCATAGCTGACAGACAGTTGGCGACCAAAATGATTACATGCAGAGGAATGGATTAATACAAGAGGCTTGACCCTCACAAAAGGAGTATAAAAAAAAACACACATCAAGAAGAATGTGGGAAGGAAGTGTATAAAGATATATATACCTGCAAACTGGGAAACCTGTTGTTGTTGCTGCTGGAAAGGGTTCTGACAGTTCTGGTCTTGGTACTGAGGTGGTGGGCGGGTCAGGTGTCTTTGCATCTGTTGGTTCTACAGAAAAATGCATGCGCGCACACACACACACAC
>JAODKF010000002.1:3612031-3642753 GCA_026779585.1 Mormyrus proboscirostris
CACACACACACACACGAGACATGCAACTTCAGCCTTTCCTGTTCCAGCACAGTAAGCAGCCTATATTCAAAATAACCAGCTTCAAGCAATTTAGTTTTCAACCAAAAGCTTTCATGGACATTGGTGCCATCTAGTGGATATAGTGTGGATATACACAGATAAGTCAAAACATTATGGCCAGGTCTGGGACGTATTATAGACTGTAAGCTAACATTCGGTACTTGAAGTTAACATGTTAAGTGCAGAAGAAATGGGCAGGGATTAACGATTAGAGTGACTAGGAGAGGCAAATCATTATAGCCTGATAATTTTGATGGCGACCACAGGACACAGAACATGGTACTCTGCTGCAGATGGCGCTACATATCTGAGGGCTGGATTTGTTGATCCAAATCATCCCAGAGACGCTCGATGTATCTGGCCGCCCCCATCATGTAACGAGAGACAGGATTTTATCTGTCCAGGCGACCTTCTTCCAATTCTTCAAGGTCCAGTTAAGATGCTTGCATGTGACCATTGAAGGCACTTTCAAAAGCTGACAAGGGTCAGGACAGGCACTCTGACTGGTCTGTGGCTATGAAGTCCCATATGTAACCCATGTGTCGTGCCATTACTCCTATGATCAAAAATTACCTACCATTTGTGCCACAGTAGCCCTTCTGCTAGTTTGTACCTGACATGACAGCCTTAGATCACATCCCACATTGACAAGTCCTGGAAACCCAACACCATGCTGGCAGTTTATGGTCCCCCCCCCCCCAGACCACTCTGAGTAGGTACTCACCATGACTGAGCACCCAACAAGCCTTGCAGTTTTGGATTTAATTATCTAGCCACAATTATTTAGCTCATGCTAGTCACTCAGATCTTCAAACAAATTTCTTTTGCATTCAACATGTTGACTACTGACTATGAGTTGACTATGAGTACTGAATGTTAGTTTGCCATGTAATTTATCCCATACCTTGACACGCACTGTTTTCAGTAGATCAGAGGTAGGCAGTCCCGATCCTGGAACGCCGGAATCCAGCAGGTTTTCCATCCTACCTGGTCTCAGATGAACCACACCTGATCTCAGGCAGATAGTAACTCATCCGGTAGGATGGAAAACCCGCTGGATACTGCCACTCTAGGATCAGGGCTGCCTACCCCTGCATTATTCGCTTCACATGGGGGGAGGGGGGGTGTCAAACTTTTGGCTTATCAGTGTATATCCACTGTTTATCCCAGTGTCTGGACCACAAGTTTGTAACGCATCGTTTCAACATTTCAAGGCAAAAAAAATAAATAAAATCACCTGACTGCCAGACAAGTATGTTTAAAAAGGTTTAAGCCCCATCCTACACGACTCAAACACCTGTGCTATTGTCAGGGAACCGTTTTTTGGAAGCTCACCTGCATGAGTTGTTGATGGCTCAGGAACTGTTTACGTGGTTCCAGGGACACATTTGGGTACGCCGAGTTGTTATGGCTCCCTGGCAAGGCACTGCCAGGAGGCTGGGACGTCCCACAGGGCACATGGGACGCTGCTGGATATGGGCTCTGCTCCTGCTGGATGAAAAGCACATGTTCAACATTTGTCCACCAGGGGGCATACAGCTGCAAAACTGCCTCACTGAACTACATCTTGAAAAACAATTAACCAAAACAGTTCATGAAGGTGAGCAACAGCCTCTATTCCTACCCTTGGCATAAAACACACTTTGGGATATAAATCAGACTCCATACAAGGGTTTAAAAAATATAAAAGGTATCCCATACATATAAAGGTTAAAGACAAGTAACCACAAATTATGATTCATTCAAAAGTTCCAATCTATATGTGCCATCACCTAAAAGAAAGATGAAATTAAAAAAAAATCCAGATAAACTGGTTCTACATGAGCAAATCATGACAAATTCGGTCCGTAAAGACACACCTTCCCTGTGCAAATCGGTGTAAACCTGATTTCTGATTAGGAATTCCCCACCAGAAAAAGCTAACTATAACCACGCAGGTAGATAACAACCCCCCCCCTACAGGCCAGTCAGGTTCCTGCATGTTGCTTAGTGCCAGCAGTGAAGTGCACCATCTCCCACAGTGAGTTTTCCCCAGCACAATGCCACGTGATCTGCGGTGTGCAGTGCAGAACACGCAAGTCACAACCCTACCTAGGAGGGACCTACAAAAAGTGTGTTCAACTACTAATCGTGATACACATTTGGAAACAACCACTGGACAAACATAATAAATCGCTTCGGTAGAACTAAACCCAGACGAACATTACAACACACACAAAAATAATCTACTTGGCTACAAAACAGTGCTCTACTATAACTGACAAACACCCAGAAGGTTCTACAGTAGAGAGAGTCAGCCATTAATCAAAACTAATGACCCATCAAGGTACAGGGGCTTCACATCTGTGGATTCACACAAGATTCACAAACGAAAAACAATGACTTTAGTGACCAACAAGTAGCCGGTTAAACAATCTGGCATCCAATGACACTGCTATCACACAATTTAGTGTCATTCTCATACTTAACTCGCCCATGTGATGGCCTGAGGTATTTTGGTTTCTCCAAGCCCAGGAATAGAGCAATGCAGAGAGTGAACACAAGTGGGTTGGGGGAAGTTATATTTAAACTGAGAACCAGCAGAGAGACGGGATCCAGAAATACCCCTGAGAGAAGAAGAGAACGGGGGACTGGGGACGGCGGTTGCATGAAAGGCCGCTTTGTCCCCCTCTCTAGCACACAACCCTGTAGCGACCATCTCACAAGGCTGCTGGCCCCACCTTCCCAGCAGACCATGCCAGCTCCTTGGCAACCAACAGCCAGACCCAGACACTCGGGGCTATTGTTCCTGCCGTGGGTCACAGCCAAAACAGCTAGTGGGGGCTGGGGGCGCAATCCCCCCACACCCCTATACACACACACACACACACACACACAAGCTGCAGCAGAAGCGACCATAATAATGCAGTTTATCAGCAGGGGGTTTTAACAGGACTATACAAATAAGGAGCTGGATAAAGTGAAGTGAAATCTGTCGCACAATGAAACGAAACATTTCATCATAAAGCACAAGTAAATTATTCATACAAACAGAAACAACAAGAAATTTGACAAGAGGGGAACCTGTCTGCAGCATAGGTTAGGTAACTAAGCTAATGCTGGCTTTCCAGTAGTCCCACAGGCTATACAATGGTTTGCTGAGTCAAATCGTATTTCAAGGACGTGCACATCAAACTAGGGGTTGCAAGTGGGAGCATGACAATAACTATTCTGTGTTTATGTATTAATTTTCAGATTAATGCAGCAACACATATGCAGTGATATTAAGATTTCTGCAATACAGTCATAGTGCAGTGCTTTACGTATATTCATAAGCACACCTCTCGTCACAAAGGCCATTAAACTACAGAACGAGCACAAAGAGAATGGAAAGCAGATGTTACTGAAGTCACTGGAGGGATTCGCGTTAAGCCAGTGGAGGTTGCACTGAGATGCTTACCTGGGCAGGGGTGAGATGAGAGCGGAAGGGCAGTCCCGCCTTCGGCTTGGACAGGAGGGCCGCCTTGTTCTGCTGTGACGTGCCCAGGGGAGCCGCTGAAGGGCCACGGCTCCCATGGAAGTGAGACAACGGCCTGGTGTTGTTATAGTCCAGGAGAGGGGGCTGACCGGGAACAGAATGCCCTGCAGCTGGAGGGTAGCTCTCAGCACCTTTGGGGGAGTTTTTGTGAGGCGGATTGGGCATCATCAGTTGCTTAGGGTTGGAAATGTCCTGCTGGTAGAGGGCAGGGCTATTTGGTTTCTCCATGGTGTAGGCACCAGCCAACGGGCTCGGTGATGGCGCAGTCTGAGTCCAACCCGCTTGGTGATTGGTTTGGTGGTTAGGGGGGTGATATTTAGTCACCTGCTGCTGCTGCTGCTGCTGCGCCTGTTGCATGAGCTGAGTCCTCTGCTGCTCCCTTGCAGCCAGCTGCTGCAGGTGCTGTGCATGCGACCGGTCTTTGGAAGACGGCCCAGGAATCTGAAGGCTCTGGGGCAGCTGTCTGACAGGCTGGGACACGGACATGGCAGAGGAGGGCACTGCGCTGTTGCTGGGACAAGTCACGGGGGAGCTGGTGTGCAGGGCTGGCCCACCAGACGTGGGTCTCACCTGGGGGGAAACTGTGCGGGGTTCTGGATCAAAGGCCACAGACGCAGGGGAAAACTCCACCTTGATGTTCACCTGCTCTGGAGCTAGGGGCGTTTGCGGAAGAGGGTTGGGAGTGGCCAACTCTGGGTCCTTGCGCTCGTCGAAGCCATCCTTGAAGATGTCTTGAATGTCTTCATATGGCACTGATCGGTTGAACTCCTCCATCAGTTCCCGCCACTCCTGCTCATTGAGGTTTAGGTCAGGGAGAAAGTCATTCGGCGACCCGCCAGGGTGAATGGGAGTCAAGATGTCATCCATGGGTTCCTGCTTCAACTTGAAGTCTCGAGGAGGCAGAACTGAATCGGAGATCCTGCCACCATTCTGCTCAGCCCCCTGGGAGCAGGCGCCGTTGGGCAGCGGTTCAATGTTAATTCCGTGCTTAGTGTCGAGGGGTGACCGCGGTGGGACTGCCCCATTGCCAGTGCCATTAACCCCTTGGCGACTCTCTTCCAAAC
This sequence comes from Mormyrus proboscirostris, assembly GCA_026779585.1. Classification (NCBI taxonomy): domain Eukaryota; kingdom Metazoa; phylum Chordata; class Actinopteri; order Osteoglossiformes; family Mormyridae; genus Mormyrus; species Mormyrus proboscirostris. The sequence continues at coordinate 3,616,673 of JAODKF010000002.1, forward strand.
ATGCTTGTTTTGATTTTGAGTATCCATCCCCGAATCCATTTACCTCCCCGCTGATGGGTGAGCTGGTGCTCTCTTGCTTACGCTTCACGGTCTCCTGCAGCTGAAAAAGAAACACATGACAAACTTATTCCTACATGCATGAGCCATCCCAAAATATACCAAGACAACATGGGAACATAAATTACTAAATGACTCCAGAACAGATCAAATCAGGAACAACCTATAATAGAATACACCAACCAAGCATGGATTCTGAGCTTTACATCCCCCAATCACGTTTAAATGATGACAGGGCAATGAACCATACAAACACTGAACACATGTTACTACTATATTGGACACCAGCATCTTTTCCAAACAACTACCTCAAAGCTAGAGAAATGTAAATAAAAATAATCAATAATATACTCAAACTGAGTTGAGTTTTAAATCCACCGCGTCAAATGCAAGAGCTTCCACTAGAAGCTAGGAAATGACACTTCGCAGTAGGTTTTTGGGAATAGCAGACGTCTTTCATTGATCTGTTCATAGGGAATGACCTTTACATTGTACAACCAAAGCTGCATGTTTAGACTGCAGATTGTCTGCATGTATGGAGGTAATCAATAAGCTTCTCCATGCACCACTGATTCAACATTCAAGGCACAACATGCAGTATGACCATGCATGCGACAAGGAATCTTAAATCAGCGGTGCATGGAGAAGCTTATTGATTGACTGCATGTATGGAGGTAATCTGCAGTCTAAACATGCATCACATGAATCCCATGTCAAAGGGTGCTATAGTTGCTCGAGGCTACCTGCAGGAGAGCAATTGTTCAAACTATTTTTACGTAACCAAACCTAGGTAGCAACTAATCTGGGTACTCTGGAAATATGGATTGCTTGGACCACATCTAGTCTCCTATAACAATGTGAATATAACCTGAAAAAGTATATTTTGGCCTGAAGCCAATGCAGTGATTTGGGCACAAAAGCTTTTGATGCATCAAGTTCTACAACCTTGTACAGTGGACTACTCCACGATTACCATGCATGGACCTTTTCATCTGGCCTGTCCTTGGAGAGAAAGACAAGTTGTCCACCACAGTGGGAGGGGGTGGCACAAGGATAGGGGTTCAAGATGAGCGTCAACAAGTCTAGCAGGTTTTGGAGCTACAGTCGCTTAAAACCAAAAAAACTCATTGCTGTGATTTCTGAGCCCCCCCCCCCCCAAGGGAAAAAAAAAAACAAAACACACAGCCACATGAAACTAATTAGCATAAGTACAGATAGAAGACCACAACAAAGGAGTCAGCAAGCAAACTTCAATGGGGAGAAGGAGTCAGCCAAATTCCTGCCTGAGCACAGCACAGTGCCGACTGCCTTTGAAGGATCGCCACTACAATAGGGCTGTGCCCACCAGGGTCTCAGGAGTAAGCCAGTGGGTGGGGGGTACAATTGTTACCGCTCAGCACTCCAGCAGCTGCAAGCACGTGGTTTACCACAAGTCACAGGCACAGTGAGAACTGCACCCTGGGGTGCACCAATCAGCACAAACAAGGATCTCGGGAGAACCAACTGCTACTGCTGCCTATAGAACCCACATTAGGTTCCAAATGTCAGATGCTGTAAAGACATGAGTATTTAGGACACCCAATGCACTAACTTCCATGAATAGTGAATTAAATCCACATGTTTACAAATGTGCACATCAAACCTAGTTTGCAGTGTACAAGCATATCAAAGTGGATTGACTTCCTAGACTAATGCAGTAGCTAAACGCAAAGTAGCATAAAAAGCTTTATAGGCACTAAGGCTGATGTCCTACAAGGATAGCAAGGAAAACCCCTAGTCAAGGCCAAAAATTTTGGCAGTGACACAAATGTTGTGTTTCACAAACTTTACTGCTTCAGGATTTGCTCAGAATCGATCAATTTCTGGGTTTATGCTTTGTCCACCCACTTTTTGAGGACTGACCATAGGTTCTAAACATGTTTAAGATCTGGGGAGTTTCCTCGCCGTGGATCCAAAATTTCAAATGTTGTGATCTCTTTGCCACTTCATTATTACGGATGTGAGTTTGGATCATTGGGAGAAGATGCTCTTTGAGTATATTTTGATACCACTCTTCATTTTGTGTTTTTGGGCAGAATTATGAGTGAGCCCACTTCCTTGGATGAGAAGCAACCCCAGACATGGGATGGTCTCCATGCTACCCCTGCTTAATAACCTTCTTGACACCAGGCCATTGTCCAAAAGTCTTTGCATCACTGTGCGTGCAGATGCACTCACACCCACCTACTGCCAATACTGAGCAAGCTCTGCACTGGTGGTGACACAATTCCATGGCTGACGCCTCAGGAGGAGATGGTACTGGCGCTTGCTGGACACACTTGGACATCCTGAAGCCTTCCTCACTGCAATTGAACCTCTTGAAATTCTTGATGATCTAGTAAATGGTTTCAGGTGCAATATTCTTAGCATCAATCAGCGTGCATGAGGCCATTTTGAGGTAATGCAATAATGGCAGTGAGTGTTTCTTTGGAGGTAACCATTTCTAACAAGATTTCAATGACTTCAAGAACTTTTGCCCTCTTTAAATAGCAATCAACCTGGTCTCATAATTCAATAAAAATGATTTCTGCCGATTTGTACTCCTTCACTTTCCCTTGTGCTGATGATATGACTGCACTGAAATGTTAGCAGATCATTCTGTATCAGGGCCAAAGCACAGTGAAATTTGGCTTTTTGTTATAAATTTAACTTTTTATCCTAATAAAACTCTTTGCAATTAATTAATATGCATGTGATCACTCAGCATAATAATCTATAAACAATGTGAACTGACACCACAAAAACTGAAGCAGCAAAGTTTGCAAAACACAACATTTGCACCACTGCAAAAACTTTTGCCCATGACTGCAGTTACCCATCCAAGGTGATGGATGGTTGATAATTGTCACAATGCTTCTAAGCACTGGATGCATTAATATAACCCAGAGATGATCTAGTTGAATTGTAAGCTCATTTTGGAATTTTTGGTCAGAAAAGCCATAAGTGCTCACGTCGCTCCATGTAGAGTGACATGGGAAAATCAACAGGAAAAGGGCTTTCTGGAAACACCTCTTTACTATGGTCTCCATGAGAAACCTGCTGATATTAGGATGAGTTAGATCACATTTTCAAGCTTCACAGCCAAGTCAACGCTTGTGTTCCAGGTCAATTGTGTCAATTGTGTCTACTGGCACAACGTAACCCCAATAAGTCACAACCCACTAAAATACATACACACGTATTATTAGGTTCACAAGCATAGTACCCTAGTTTTCATGCAGGACAAAATTCACTATAGAACCAAACTCTGGTGCAATGTAGAATTTCGGATTCCCCCCTTGAACCTTTGTGCCTCACATACTTTTTGACACCCAATCGCAAGTTTCGATGCAAGACGCTGCACAATCGCAATTAAGACCGAAGAATCTACTAAATCACGACTCCACCTAAATGAATCCCTGTTTCCACAAAAGCTGAATTAGTAATAAGTTGACATGCCTTAACACGAAGCATATAATCCTGCTGGACGAGCCAATCAGGGAGAGAGAAACTCTAGTAGCTCCAATGTAGTAGGAAAAAAAAATCCATTATACTCTCATTCATCTGCCATGCAGCCCACAGAGCACTAGCATGAGTTTGTGGACATAGCGCACAATGTGCAACTGATCAAGCCATAAGGCAAGAATGCTTATTTATGCCTAAATTCTAAATTCATCAGCGAAATCAGACACATTACTAGCAAAAAGTAATATATTAGACTCCTTCGACCAGTCATTGTATCAGACTCCATAGATGCTACGTCAAGTCACATAAAGCTACTGGATTTCATCTTTCCAAGAAAGGCATTTGACACAATGCCAGATTTACTTTACAGGTAGAGTACACAATAACCATTAGCGATTCTATGGTCCAAGCAAAAACCATCAATAAAGTTGTACTTAAGGGAGTCCCACATAACAGCAAAATGCATCATGCAACTAAAATCACCTCCCACTCTAGTACCACCCACAATATGAACTGAGGACCTTCCCAATAATCAAATTGGGTGGGGATCCGGAATCATGAATTACTTGATGTGCATTTTAACCCCAAAGGTTTTGCTGGGAGCCAAGATGCATGTGTCACATTTAACAAGTTAAATTTTATTTGGAAAACAATCATGGCTATTACCAAAGTCCGCACTCCTCCAATCTCTAAATGCCCACAGCGCAATGCAGTCGCACATGGCATTTAATGCTGATTATTCTCCACCAGACACACTGAAGACCATCTTCTGAATCGTTTTTTTTCTTTTCCATAAAGCTATTGAGAACATATGACCACCTTTTTAAGCATGTTCCACTGACTGTCAAATCCTTTATACCCCTTTTGACAGCTCTGCCACATGCGTATCAAAATATAGACTGATCAAACGAGCGCCAAGCATGCATTGCTTATTCTGAGTTAGTTATGGGGAAATAAACTACAGCTGAAAACTTCAGAACAGTTTACAGGACATGGGTTCCATTGAGACTAGGAAAAAGCACTGTATTGCCATCGGCGTTTCGAAATTCGCGACGATGCCACAGCCAGTGCTGGCATCCGTATGTCAAGCGGCCGCTTACCGCGATTCGAGCGTCGTTCCTGCTCTGCTCCCCGGCGCCGCCGTCCCCGTCAGCGTTGCCACCCCCGTGCCCGGCCCCTCTCAGCGCCGCCTGCTCGGACGCCGGTTGGCTCTGCCGGTGTTTGTTTGATCGCTTGGCCTTGGACTGCAGACAGCGCTGATGCAGCGTGAAGGTTTGCTGCCTGTCCATTTCCAGGCGCTCCAGCGCCGTCCTTTCGTAGCGGACCTCGCAGTTGCTGTGATGCCGCCTGAAGAGCTCTATCCTGCGCCGGAGCCGCTCCATCACCGCGCTGTGTCGCGGCGGCCCAGCATAATCCGCCATCATCAATACGCATAGAAATGTGTGATAAAGCCGACGTGCTTAATTCACCGATTATAATGCGGTAAAAAAATTCAGGATGCCCTGTTTGGCTTTTTGTCCGCTTTATCCTACGGGAAGCCAACTGCCTCCATAGTTCCCACGAATAGTTTACTGCGTTTCATTCACAGAATCTCAATTAAAATGGGGGAAAGGACAAAAAAGTGATTTAAAAAAATAGGGCCCTGTCAACGTTCAGTGATGCAAATAAATTCTTCGAAGCAAAAGCGCCGTTTTCTCAGGTCGAATGTAAAAAAAAAATTAAAAATAAAACATGGACGTGTTCAAAAAAGTTCAGAAAAAAAATACCGCCATATCTTAAGGGGGCGGCGGTGGTGGGGGGAATCAGGGGGGGAAAAAGTTTTCAGCGACAACTAACAATCACGGTTGGTCTGACAATTAAGATAGCAGGGCCATGGTGCTACAGCTGGTCGGGGCTGCAGCAAAAAGATTCGAAGTTGCTTATAAGCACAAAAAAGCTGCTCGCTGGTCTAAAAAGCCACCGCATCCATTCCACCACATTCCGATCGCCCTTCCAGACGCAAACGATCCCAGCAAAAGGAGAAATCCTTCACGAAACCAGCCGAAATGCCGACAGCTGAACTTTCAGCCAAAAAAAAGTTTAGTATAAACTGATTACAGCTTTGCTCACTAACTACCTATATATTTCTAGGTAGTTCTCTGGAGAGCCCAGCGACATGTTCTGCTACTTCATGTGTTTAATATTCAGTGCCAGACATCCAGCTGTAGCCAACATCCATGAAAGAAATTCCGATAGCTTTAATCAAGCTAACAACTATCCCCTTCCTCGCTTCATCCCGGAGAAATCAGCAAACTTTAAAACCGGCTCAGCGATTTACTAAGTTTGTCGACTACAACCTAATACACCACGCCGACATTTCTCCGATTACAGCCTTCGCGAGTTTCCAAAAGCAAACGCCGGACAGCTAACTTTCAGCGTTTCACAGCTGATCGTCGGTGGGTCCAGCACAACGATACAGTTACCGCTGAAGCTACGGATGTAGCTAACAAGATAGTTAACAAAGCATGTTTATGGTCGGTCTAGTTTCACCGCGATGTATCTATACCGTAAGTGTGCCGGGACACATTTACCCATGAACTCTGAGCCCCGTGAATTCTTCAGTCCGAAAAAAAATTAAACGTAACAACAACCGACAAAACTTATCCCTCTTTGCTATCTCTATTGTTTTCCAATGGACAAGGAGCTCGCAGACGCCATCTTGAAACAAGCTTTTTTTCTCTCTTTTTTTTTTTTCCTAACCTTTCGCATCACAGAAAAGCGTCACTCCATGCATGTCGGCGGACCGACCGCTGTCGCGTGATTGGCACGTGGGCCGACCAATCGCCAGCGCACGTTTGCTCGCGAGTCGGAGATTCAGCAAAAAAAATAAAATAAATTAAAAAAAATCCAGCGTAGCAGCGCTTCACTGGGGCGCGTGGGCGAGTGGAAACGGCGTAACTTTTTCAGCTGTCATTTTTACTCATACGAGACTCATGGCTCAATCCGTGAATCCGTGCCTTGGGTGTGGCGTGAAAGTGATTTTTAATGCCGTAAAATATAAAATACATATATATTACTGCAAAACCGAAACGCACCGCATTTATGCTCATGAACAAAACTCTTAGTGAGACAACGTTTTATTGTATTTGTTTTAATTATGAAGCAATACTTTATGAAATCAAATGTAACATATTTTTACTGTTAGTTCCAGCGATGCGAGATGACTAAATCTGAAAAAGATATTAAAATAACCGTTTGACTGTGCCAAGTAGCAATACTACTACTACTACTACTAAAACAACTAATAATAATACTGATGATGATTTACCCATCCATAATACACAGATCTCCGTATGAATACAGAGTCAATAACTTACCGAAAGCCTGTGTAGAAAAGCAGCAGGAACTTGAAAATTATCAGAAACAAAAAATATACATATATGACACGCAGGGGCGTCTGATAGCCAATGAATATGTACAATTGGACGGAGGGTCCAAAGTGACATTTTTAAGGGGAGGGGGGGCAGAATTCCTAATCGCGCCATTGAAGACACGTCAGTGTATTGTCGGTGTTTAAGAGAAATTCTCCTAACAATCTGAGGGGACACAAAAAATACTATTATTCACTTAATGTTAACAATAATCATCATAATTTTAATTTTGAACTAACTCTTCCAACTGCAAATCTCACATTGCGTGAGTATTAAGGTTCTGATGTCATGCATATTATACGGATTTGTGACATGCTGTATCTCATTTTTGGTATACAATCTAATTATGGTGGGAGTCAACACACACAAAAAGCATACATTTTCCCAAAAAATTCTAGAATGGCATCAAAAATGTGTGGAAATGTTGCTGCACACTTACTTTGCAATCATTAAAACATTCAGTTATGATACGCTTCAAGCACAATGGCATGACACAATATTGGGGCCCACCCTAGATGGGATGCTAGTTCATAACCAGGGCACGTGTGCCTGAATATTTACACATTGTAGAAAATTTACAGACACCAGTTAGCCTGACTACATTTGTAAACATCTTTTGGAACCGGGGTCCCCCAAGGAAACCTGTATGACGCAGGGAAAAGATGCAAACTCTACTGAGAAAGTTGAAGTGAAATCTCAACCCACAACCCATGTCACTAAACAGTTAAAACCAATTTTAACATATCAGATGCTCCAAAATTGCTATTCTTACTTAACACAACAGAACCAGAAAGATCATTTTCATATAAATTAGTTGAATGTGAAATACTACATTTCATTTATATTTAGTTAGTTCAAAGAAAAATTTACTACCACACACATTATCTTACACCAATCAGCCATAACATTAAAACTACTGACAGGTGAACTGAATGACAGGTGAACTGAGTATTTCCAAAATAGCGGGTCTTGTGGGGTGTTCCTGGTATGCAGTGGTCAGTACCTACCGATAGTGATCCAAGGAAGGCCAACTGATGAACTGATGATGGGTTCATGGGCAATCAAGGCTCATGCACGTGGGGAGCAAAGGCCAGCCTGTCTGGTTTGATCCCACAGGAAAGCTACAGTAGCAGAAATTGCTGAGAAAGTTAAAACTGACTGATAGAAAGGTGTCAGAAAACACAATGCAGTGCATCTTACTACGTACAGTATGGGGCTGCATAGTCGCAGACCGGTCAGAGTGTCCATGCTGACCCCTGTCCACCATCAAAAGTGCCTACAATGGGCATGTGAGCATCAGAACTGGACCATGGAGAAGTGGAAGGAGGAGGACTGGTAGCCATGTTGTGTTATTATGTAGATGGTTAGGTGCATGTGCATCATTTGTCTGAGGAAGAGATGATACTAGGATGCAATACGGAAGAAGGCAGTGTCGTGCTCTGGGCAATGTTCTGCTTGGAATGCTTGGGTTCTGGCATTCATGTGGGTATTACTAAACATTGTTGCAGACCAAGAATACCCTTTCATGGCAACAATATTCCCTGATGGCATTGATCTCTTTCACCAAGATAATGCACCCTGCCACACTGCAAAAATTGTTCAAGAATGGTTTGAGGAACCTGACAGAGTTCAAGGTGTTGATTTGGCCTCCAAATTCCCCGTATCTCAATCTGACCAAGCATCTATGGGATGTGCTGGACAAACAAGTCAGATCCATGGAGTCCCCACCTCCATGCCTTGATGGATCAGAGCTTTTTGGCAGTACAAGGGGGATCTACACAACATTAGGCAGGTGGTTTTAATGTTATGGTGTATTTTCAGATACAGTACAAATCAGACCACAGTCCTTACTTTCAGGTATGACAGTAGTACTCCTTCTGGAATTGGAATCATCAACCCATGGCTATGAATCTATGGCCATAATCACTGTCTATTTACCTACAAATGCCTTTTTGAGGCTTTGATGAATCACTTTGAGAGAACTCAGGCTCACTACAATTTAAAGTTGTGATAATGGTTCTAATAAAAAGATTGTACACTTTGTTTCTCCCCCATAGTGATAATTTAATCAATGCTTACATGTCCTTAGTTCCTAGTACATAAAAAACCCAACAAAATACAATGACAGTCATTCTCAGTCTTGTTTCAGTGATCATTTAAGAGTGATATGATTTTTCCTCCACTCTGTGATAAATCAACCTTGTGCCCCATTCTGCTTGGGTTAGGTTGAGGGTTTTCCTTGACCCTACACTGGATAAGCAGTTTTAAGAGAGATGTACTGCATTGGTTTGGCACCTCATTCTGGGTTATTCCCTGCTGTGCACCTTTAGCTTCTGGGATACGCTCCAGGCCCCCGTGACCCTGCATAAGACATACAGGTATAGACAATAGACTAATGGATGGAAGATGAATATATACCACCAACAGAGGTGGAGATATCAGGTCCAGAAAGTACAAATCCAGACCAAGATTTTGTTTCACCAGCCAATTGAGTATAAAGAGTTACAGTGACAAGAGTATTCAACTGTTTGTTTGAAACAAAATCTTGGTCTGGATTTCTACTTTCTGGACCTGAAATCTCCACCTCTGACCACCAAGCGATTCCTCAAGCAACATATTCAGTAGGCCTAGTATGATTTAAATCATAGACTGCATTCAAGTGACATCATAATCATGCCTAAAACATTCAGTTATAGTACCAGTCCAAAGTCTGGACACACCTACTGTGAATAATTTGATTTTCCTCAAGACAAGGACCCTAAGTACACCTTGAGGTTATGTAGTATTATTTCGTGAATAAGGAAAGAGATGGAGTTCTGTGACAGATGATGTGACCTCCACCTAAACCCCATAGAGCTATTTTGGGATGAGTTGGATCGAAGAGTAAGAGCAAGATAGCCAACTAGTGCCAAGAACTTATGAAAACTCCTTCAGGACTATTGTAGAAGCATTCCAGGTGGCTACATCTAGAAGGTGGTTGGAACAATGCCAGGAGTCTGAAGCGCTGTCATCGAAGCAATAAAGGGGGCTATTTTGAAGCGTCAAATTCGAGAAAACGTTCTGATTTTGAACACTTAAGATTGATCATACATCAGGATCACTGTGGTTTGCTACACTTGCCCTTATGGTATCCCTTAGCCAGATGACGCCTACAGTGTACGACCTTACTGTCACATGGGGAGAAAAAGATGTTACACGATGGCATTCCAATGTGAATAAATCAGATTTCTTCATAAATACAGAATAAATTAGACATTTATCCATTCTTTATTTTTCAGCAAAAAATGGCATGGGTCCATTTATATAGTTTACTGCATTTAACATACATAACAGTCATGAGAAAGGATTCTTTTCTTCTTGACAGTGTGGTTTTAAATATTTAATTTCACTCTAGAGTTTTACTAAGACATAAAATTAGAGCTAACACATGAATTAAAATGGTTATCCTAGTGTGCTTGATAAATTAGTTAAACTGATACATACACGTTTTTGGCAAGCCAGCCACAAATGGAGCGATGAGTCGCCATCAAGAAGCAACATGCATCTCTCCAACCATGTGCTGCTTTCTCACTCCGGATGCCTGACTTTTTTTTTTGTTACGTTTCCCACAAATCAAAGGTTAAAAAAAAACTTGTCCTCTAACTTCCATTAACTCAGTTCACTAACTCTAAAGTGGAAAAGAACCGTTCTTTTTGAAGCACTGCCTCACCATCACATGAATGTTAAACTGGGCACAGTGTATGAACCAGTGCGCAAAGAACAGTTTTGACGTGCATGCTGGGATGCACTGCCACCCCCAACCCTTTTCCCACCGTTAAAACTGTACACCTGAAACAGATAGACCCACATTCCTGGACATACGCAAAACAGGGAGAGAAGGCGAAATTTCAGAGCCGACACAGTGTGATCAGACTGATCCTGCAATCATTACAAATGACTCTCTCTTGACCTTTCCATGCAGACTCGGTGCCGGAGGTTTACAATTATGCATAATCTCTAAGACATACGAGGAGACTTTCGTTGCCTTGCGTAATTAAGCACAACCTCGCAGGTGACCAGTTGATTAAAGATGAAAACTGTGCTTAAGTAGGATGCAGGCATCTTTTATTGTAGATGTGTAGCCTGGAGGCTGTAGGCTCCCTTGGAGATGGGCAGTTATTTCCTGTATGACAAACTGCACTGACAGGAAATGACATCAACATGCGAACAGGGACTGACTCATCTACAAATAGGGGAGAACACAGTACACAGTGGGAACCCCCCCCAAATAAGTCACCAACATCCTACTTCATGAGGATGACCCAAGCTGATAATCCTGATCGTTGACAGTTACAATGAACTATACTCCACAGAGAACTGTGCCAGCCTCCAAACATGTTTCTTTATTACCAAACCAAAAGACAACGTAATCAAATATTCTGGGAAAAAGTAAAATGCATCATAAAAAAAACCCTCACATTACATTCAGGTAATTTCCACAGTCTACAGCTGCACCAGCAATACAATCTAACCAAGAGGGCTGCCGATGATACCCTCCGTCCTGACGCTTCAACTGGGCACTGGATCTGCAGCGCACCTTGACGACCATTTCTGACTGGGGGACATGAGAGAAACCACAGCAGTAAGACACCAGATTTGTCCTTAAGAGAAAGAATCCATCTCACGCAGCCCGTGGTAAGAGCCTTTGGGTAACTTTGGCCAGAAGATATAAGATACGTGGCCCTTCACATAAATCTACAGCCATTCACCCTAAATACTCAGACACGTGACACTACCTAAATTCTAGTAAAACACGCAGGGGTTTGCACTTAAATTTGTAGTGTCTGGAACAATCAGCAGTCAATGAATACTGCCTGAAGCGGTTAGAAGCTGTGGTTTAAGTGATGGGAGGGGTCAAGTTCCAAAGTTAGTCAGCTGCACTGCTAAGAAATGGTAAACACCCCCCCCCCTTTGCTTTTTTTTATTTTTATTTTAAAAAGTCAGTTCTATTCGTTCTGATAGCTGTCAAGGTCGGCCCAGTTCCTTGATTGTTCTGTACTGATCTTGAAGGAGACAGTGTGTCACGCTGCAGTTATCGCTGCTGTGAGGCTGGGTAGAAGACATCCAGGATATGGGATGGAGTGGGTGACAGAGGGGTGGGGGAGAAAAAAAAAAAAAAAAAAAATCAGGGTTTAGGGGAAGGGAGGAGCTCTTTCAGTCTTTCCTCACTTTCCTGTTTCTGGGAGACCTTCTTGGGACGTCGTCTTCGTGTTTCTGAAAAGCCGACAGCAGCACAGCATCAGCACGTGGGCATGCCAGGGTTCTGCTGCTGACGCAGCCATCAATTATTTGGAACTCATCCTCATTGTGTTAGGATGTTAAAACTAGAAAGCCTCCCTATAGTCCTTGCAAACCAGTTTCCTCATGGACCAACCCTGATCCTCCTCAATGTAAATGACTTTAGCCGTTTATAGATTACATGAGTCATGAATGCACTCAAGAATCAGAAATAGTCATGCCAAAAGTTGTAAAACATCTAGCTCCTTGTTAACAGCTGAATATATATCTCACCTCTTCAACTTTGCTAGCTTTTTTCTCACCCTCCTCCCCCTCCTCCTCCTCATCCTCCTCATCCTCCTCATCCTCCTCTTCATGTCCAGGCTCTGCTGGACTGTCTTCTGCGTCACTCTTCTTCTTATCCTCAGCTGAGGGGAAGAAGTCATTTTGTTGCCTCATTTGCTGAACAGCATGCCTAACATTTTTTTTGTGCCATTGCTCAAACTATTATTACCACTGGCGGCCAATTTACCTCTTACACTGCGCAGCTCAAACATGCCAATTCTTTTACAATTAGGGTAGAAGCCAAGATCATGTATTAAAATCATTCAGACAAACATCCTGCTCTATCTATATTGTTGCCACTGTAAAATATCGGTGATCATGATCCAGGGTTTAGTATGTCAAGGATTAAAATTTTTACCAACAATCCCCTTCATGTTTCATTTACAATTTAAATAATAATTTAATTAAAATTTAGTGATTGTCATTGCTAACACACCACAGCACACAGTGCACAACAGCGAAATGTGTTCTCTGTATTTAACCCATATGCGCCAACGTGACATAGCAGGGGGCAGCTAATTCAGCACCCGGGGAGCAGTGCTTGGGGGGCACCAATGCCCACAGTAGTAATAATAATAATAATAATAATAATAAAAAATGAGGGATTCATTGCCATTAAAACATTTCCTAAGAGAAACGGCATACATAAATAGCTAAGAGTAGGAACAGGTTCTTACTTTGATCTTCATCCTCGTTTCCTTCCTCTTCCTCATCGGCCTTTTCTTCCTCACCCTCTTCCTTCACATCTGGCTGAGGTTCATCAGTCTTCTTATAGTCAGCAGGTGATGCCTTCTTCTGGTGGGGACATGATAAAAACAGGCACCTGGGTGAAGCCAAAAGGTGCTTCTGCTGCAGGCTCCTCACAAGAGGCCAGTTCCAAATTAAACCCCATGGCCATAAAAATGGACAAGTAGAAGCAGTAGCTTTTAAATTGGTTCTAAAGTACTGAATCTCCTCCAATATTATGTGGATGGTGATGCACTGAAATGTTGCACTGGGATCTCAGAAAACTGTAAAACCAGTAAGAAAACTGTAGTTCAGTCACAGAGGCAACTAATGTCATTGTGGTTAAAAGCCGACATGACTAACCTTGCCGGAGCAGCAGAAAACGAAGATGAGGACAACAGGCAGACCCACTGTCAGCACATAGATCACCCAGAGCCAAGGTCGCTCGTCCGCAGCGCTCAGCATCTGAGTCACCAGGCCAGGCTGCAAAAACACAAACAAACCTCATCACTGACCCAACCCCACACTGAAGAACCAATAAGACCGTTTAATGATTACCCATTCACACACAATCCAGGGTATTCATGACCACTGCATTCCTGCCCACTGCATTCCAACTCATCCCAATCTAGCTGGATAGTTTTGAGAAATATGCCGATTTGCACCTTATCATGGATCACTACTTCCCACGTTTTTGTAGCGAGTATGCGTAAGACAGCCTCTATGGCGGGACAAGGCCCATTCCTGAGGACTTCAATCCAGGTGAATCGAAGAACAGCCTGACACAGTCCTATAGACAGGGTGCCAAACCATCCAGGCCATCTGGGTTCTCAAAGGCTTCTGTTGACCGGCTACAGCCGTTTTTGTCACTCAGCCATAAACCCCGTTTCAGCAAATGGCTGTTTGCTCTACACACCCAGCCACAACTGCATCACAGAGGACTACATTTATGCTGTCAGGACACCCGGTTCTGCCAGGCAGGTGCGTGGTAGCCAAAAAAGTGTTCATTTCTTACAGCAGAAAAGACTAATGCTTGGAAACATGCAAATGTTCAACATCATCTTCGAGTGACCTTCAGGCAATGAAACATCCACAGAGTCTGTCTTCCTGCAGTGAGTGCTGCAGTGAGCTGATAGCGCTAATCCTCAGTCATTTTGCAAGAACACAGGAGCCCAACAGGGAGCTACAGCAGCTGTTGTTTGGGGCTTAATTGATGCAGCATAGCTTTGAGAGGAACTGCATTCCCTCTCCATCAATCAGCCGAGGTGCGAGATGGACCAAGAGGAGAAAACCAGGCGCACTTCAATAGGGACTTCAGGAGGACTAGTAAGCAAATGCAGTACTGAATTTGACTAAAGACAAACAGAATGGGAGACATGGGGCAAGGAGGAAGAGACACAAATGGAAGAGTAGAGGGAGCTGTGATTAAGGACTGACCTCAGAAGCACTCTCAGCAGCCTTCTTCAGACCCCACCCATCACTGGCCCAGCGGTCTGCAACATTCCGGTCTGACGTGATGAAGAAGTTGTCAAAGAATATGTCAGAGGACATAGACCAGAGCTCAAGCCCCACGGCGGTGAAGGGGGTCATGCGGAAGGGGTGCAGATCCTCAAAGTAGTCAGGGTTGGAGATCTTTCTGGGTTTCCACACACCCTGGACAACAACAACAACAACAAAAAAATTACCGTTGTGGGCTGAACTGCAGATTACTGGAGCAAGGCTACGCTGCCACTGCACGGTAGGTAAAGGTGAGAACGGACTTCCTGGGAATATCACCTGATAGTTAGGGTTGTCGATCATTGGAGGTTTCCACTTGCCCTTGTAGCTTGGGTTGTCAATCATGGGTCGTTCCCAGGTGCCACAACCTGGTGCAGACTCACACTTGGGGTTGGGAATCTGCGGGGCCTCCCATTCTCCATCCATCTCCTCATCCCTGGTGAGAGGGGTCACGCACGTCACACGTGTCAGATATAGTGGCGGTCCGCTACGCAGCATTAATATCAGCGTTAGAGTTACCAGTCCTCAGGCATGACTGCATCTGGGTCAGGTACATATGCTGGCTCATCGTCCAGCCAGCCATCTGGCTTCACAGCGTCCTCATCTGGGATCTTAGCTGGGGCATCTTCATCCCTATGGGTGCAGAAATGGACACTTGCAGAAGCACACCACACTTCATTTGTTTGACCAATCAGGTGCAGGCACAGACAGGATACACACCAGTCGTCAGGTTTGACTGCATCCGGGTCCTGGATTTTGGGCCTCTCATCCCAGTCTTCAGGTTTGTGATCATCTGGGTCCTCAATCTCAGCTGGGGGGTTGACTGCTGGGGTCATGTCATTCAGAAGGTTCCCGCTGTTAATTACCAGCTGGTCCACCAGGATCTCAAAGCTGTTGTCGGGGTTCAGTACTGTGTAAAAAAGCATCAATTATGAGTCAGATCATACAACATTCTTGACATCAAGTGTGCTAATGGATTTGCATGCATAGTGAGCAGAACTAGGCGTTGCAGAGAGGGTTACCCAAGGTGTACAGGTGGGTCTTCTTGTCCGTGTAGTAGGTGCGCAAATCTGCATCTGGTTTCTTGGCGTGTTTTTCCTCAAATTCACCGGTTTTGGGGTTTTTATGACGGAAGATGAAGTGAAGCTTATAGTCCTCGCCACACTTGTCCGGCCCAAACATTATCGTATAAGGGGTCTTGTCTACAAATTGGTCCTGCAAAATAAATATTTACGTTCAAAGAACCTGTCAGTGGATCGTTTGGTCCATGTGAGTCACTGACCGAGTCATTTCCACAGTCTCATAAAATTGTAGCATCAGGGAGTAACCCTGCCATCACTTTGTTGCGAATGTGCAGTCTAATCAATTTAAGGTCAGCCCATTCTGACTATTCAGGGTTTCATTGCGCAGCTAAATTTAGCAAAAGGTCATGGAGAGGTTAGGGATGCATTAGATCCTTGCACAGCTACCTCCGGCCCTTTTGCCAATAACGTTAGGATTGCAAACTCAGCCAGACTGCCTTGTTCCTACCAAACAACCTAATTAGTTTCAAATAGGATATGAGCTTTAGGATACATAGAACACAGCTGTCCACATAGCCTTTCAGGCTTACTCAATATAAACCCGGGGGTCGAGGGGTTGTGCTGCAGACTCACCAGGTCAAGGTCAGGAGTCTGAGAAAGCAGCTTCACATAGGCGCCCCCGCAGTCTATACCTGTCTGGAAGTTCACTTCATACCTGGACAAGGGGCAAAAGAAAGTCAGTATTACACAGAACTCACAATGCCCATTTCAGTGGCTAAAGTTTGTGCTGCTGTAGCAAAAGCTAATAAGACATGAAGTCATTATAACAATGGGAGATCAAAAATGACTAGACTGAATTGCAAGGGTGTATTCACACTTGGCAGAGTTGCCTTGTACCATGCCTGAGCACAAATGCCCTCCCCCGCTGGTGTGCACTCATATTGTGCTCAAAGTTCCAGGGCCAAGCACGCTTTTGCCATCATTGTGCGACTGTGTGTGTTGAAGACAACAGGCAGAAAATGGATCACGCAGCAGAACGGAATTCATAATTAAAGTCCTTATTTGTGGCGTCTTTGCAGTGGTTGTGTGTGCAACACTCAGCCCTCAGGCTTATCAAGGATGCAACATGGCTAATTTAGTCATGCTGCATGTAAAACAATATATTTCTGTATTTTACCAAATATGAACAAATCTGTGTGTGTTGCATCCAGTTGTTCCTAGACACTGTTGTAAATTTCCAGCAAATACTGTGCCTCTGCCCTACACCAAAATCACCCCTTTGCCTGATACAAGTTTTTTTTCCCTTCCTAGTCAGGGCTTTAGATAAGCTGGCCAGATTTTCATGCCTGTTAGCGGAGCGCGGCACATGCTACTATGTCGGAAATCATGGAAGCGATCTTTTAATAGAGGATACACCATGGTCAGACGAGATAAAAAAATATGTGGGTGGTGTAGCGGTAATTTCTGCAGTTTAAAGTCCAACACGTTTATTAAACATAAGGAAAAGCCGGCGTCTGGACAGATCTTCACACCTGCTCTCTGAAGCCCTGTAAATGTTTGTCACTACCTGATGCGTACCACCTACCGATCCGTACCTTCTGGGTGCTGTTCATGTATAGTGTACACATGCACATGCATGTCTCAGTCATCATAGACATCATGTCTGTGTTCCGTGCTCAGGCACGGTTAGCCATCGCACTGGATGTGTACCGTGCCAAGGCCCACCTTTTCAACTTGGGTTTCCTCTCATTCAACACCTGAATTAACCCCTTGCACCTCCTTACGCTAATTACCATACAGCTCTTGAGGTGAATCATTTGTGGTAGAACAAGAACTGAGCTACACAGGACTGGAGTTTGACACCCCTGCTATAAATGATACTTAATAATCATTAAGCAGTTGACAAGGTCCTTGGGCAGGACCAGGACAATTAACATAAACTGAAATGAACAGTAAAGCGTACAGAGGACAACATACATAAGGGACAGATGGAAACATGGTACAAATCCAAAGGGCAGTTTTATAGCAACAGTACTTACTGCACAATGACTGGCTTGGTATCAAAGACAAAGGGCCTCAGCATTGGAGAAGAAATGGCGTGGTGTTTTGCACGGGACTTTAGCACCAAACCCTTATCTCCAGGGAGACGGCTGTCAATCATTTCCTCCACTGCCCATTTTCCTGGAGGAAGCAACATTAACCATCATGGTCTAGGCAGTGAGATAAACCAGATTCCAACATAAGCATGAGGAAACAGCACGAGTTACAGGGTTTTAGGATGACCTGTTGGTACTGGAGCCAAGTGAATTGCTTACCATCATACTTAGCGATCTCCTCGTCTATGCCATCCTTCTTTGCTTTGGACAACACCCAACTGAAAGAGTAAAATTTTCCACTGTTAAGACATTTCAGAATACAGGAACTGTTTTTATTCATAGACTTCGCGCACTGAAAACAGACCATGTTAGGCCAATAAAAAGTGACCAAAATGGCAGCTGTTACACTAGTGTGCCTTAAATGGACTTCAGTTTACACAAGCAGTCTTGTTTTCTTAAAGCCAGTTAGCTGACTGTTCTCTGTGAAACATTTAACAACAAAACAACAAGATATTTCATCAGGGAAATGCAGGTTAAGCACTGAGCTCAAGGTTATAACAGCAGGGCCCAACTTTGAAGTTGAACCGGAAAATCACAAATTCATGTCACTATCCAATATCTAGCTGCTGCATACCGCAAGTTATTTTACAAAAACGTAAAATTTCCTTAAGGAATTGGAAACAGCATCATTAATGTGTATTTCAGTGCAAACTTGTCAATACATTGAAATCCAAATATAAAATTCATAAAAAATGGACGAGTTGTGAAATTTTAGTAGTCATAAAAAAACACCACAAGTGAGTAATGATTTATTTTATTCTGCTGATTTTAATCAGATTCAGAATACTTTATTCCCTGAGGAAATTATAATTATGGTACAGGGTTAGTCTAATCATCGTTTAATAATAATACACATACATGTTATGAAGAAAAGCTATTGGCATTGAACATTGGAACAAAAAAAATGCATTTCTGTTTGCCTTTTAAGCGTGGTAAACTGTATATGACAAATAAGTTAAGCACCTTGTACCACACACATGCACCACATTAAATGTACCACAACACATCCATGTAAACCGCCTTGGGACAACTGCTGTGAAAGGTGCAGTATAAAAATAAACTGAACGTCACATTTCCTGGCACCGCCCAATCCGTTCATCCTGCCATTTTACAGCAAACTACATTGTTTATATTAACAGCAAACTAAGCTGGATACCTTGTCCGAATTAAGGCTTCTAGGCTAAATGTAAGTGAATGACAATTTAAGAAATAAGAAAAGTGTTTAAACTGGGGTATCTTAAATCTCACAAGTTATCCAGCTAATGAAGAAATCCAGCTTTGTGAATCGTGATACAGCCCCTTGGTGTCAATGATTCCGCTGACAGAAAAAAATCTGATTTCTTTGATTGCCGTTTTAAGTGTTCACTTGGCTGACTATTTCCAGTTCTTGGATTAACACTATTACCGAAATATCCTATATCCGAAATGTTTGTATTTCCATCAGTTGAAATTCAAAGCGACATAGAATTCTGGTATAGTTATGCCTTTGGGTCACTCTGAACCGAAATATTAAATTCGGAATTTGTTTCAGCCAGATTTATAACACTGCAAATAAGTGTGATTATTTAAAAAATAAATAAATAAATAAAAAAAGAACAAAACATACATTCCTCCGTTTGTCCTATTGGCATAATCTACTGACTTTGCTGCAGCATACATAGTGGCAGCTGTCGGGGACAAGTGAGCACTAACCAAATGTTATATGGTAGAAAACATATGGAAATAGTGACAGAAATGATATTTCTGTTTCATACAGATGAATGGAAATGATTTTTGCGATTATGTGAAATAATCACGGTCAGCTCAAATAATCGTGATCAGGTGATTATTTTGATAACCTCAAAAGGCTTTAATGTAAATGTATGTGATCAGACAATTGATCATAAAACATAAAGGAAGTCAGAGCAATCAACACTCATAAAGGCTGGTGGAACTTCACCTGTCCAGTGTTCCCTTGTCAAAAGATTCCGCAAAATAGTGATCTCCCATGGGCTCTGGAGGTTTGTAGACCACCTGGAGGAATTTGATACCTAAGTTAAATTCCATTTGGACTTTAAAAATACACCATACAGTGAAAGAATTTTCAAAACAGAACATTTATATTCTGAACAAAAGACACTGCCAAATAAGATTACTAATTATTTCAGAACCATCAGACGTAGATAGTTCAGGTCTAGAAAGTAAAAATACAGATTTTGTTTCAACCAACTGAGTACTCTGAGACCGCAACTCTTTATACTCAACTGTTTGGTTGAAACAAAAGTTTGGATTCTTACTTTCGGGACCTGAACTATCCACCTCTGAGAAGAATTCAATAAAAACACGCACATATTGCATGGGATGTATGGAAAAAAGCAAAGAAACCTGGCATTAATGAAAGCCCACAGTTCCCCTAACTCTTCAAAGCCAGCAACTTAGGTAAAGACATGGTGCATGGTTAACCAAAGACTAACCTTTGGGACAGCAGGTGGGGGAAGGGTCTTCTCACCATCATCTTCCCCATCATCTTCCACTTCTCCTACAGCATCCAACTCATCCTCCACATTGATGTCATCGTCCCCTTCATCTTCTGCCCGTGCCAGCCACATAACACCACTTAGGGCTAGAAGCAGAAGACTCAGCCTCCAGTTGAGCGTCATGATCTGCAGAAACAGGGAAATCAAGCAGGAGAACGATTGAGAGAACAGCCAGGCATAACACGGTGAGGAAAGACAGAACTAAGGTTTATTCCAAAAGATTAATGAGATATTCTGAATTGGAGGATCTGTCTGTGTACTTTTAATATGATATTTCAGAAGTGCCAGAGTTGTTGCAAGGAGCCACCAGCTAGCAGAAGAGAAGAGACAAAACTGGGGATGGGTGTTGAAGTGTGTTAAGTCTGTTCAACAATTACCCCTGACTCCCCTCGACCAGAACGCAAGAATAAACCAAAGTGACTGCACTACCACCACTAAATCCTGCCTCATAACGGCTTCCGGCCTCCATCCCACCCCCCCAGCCTCAATACAAGCAATGGCTGACAATTATCACCATGGCAACACAGGCCTTAGATTTGCAGCCTAAGCCCGTTTCACTAATGAGATTAAAGTCTAACAACATTTACGCGCACACACTCAAACACAGACATATTATATATCACCCATATGTCAACATGTCGGACATGTGCCTCTCTAACATCAACCGCAAGCCAATGATGTGCATCTGCGCGCACACGGACAACTGTGTGCATCTGCTTGGTCACAGTAAACAGACCAACTCTATGCCTGGAACTTCTATTGTGCCATTACTGCCTGCTATGCCCCATTGCTAGCACATTCGCAATAACAACTATATGCTTAAAAGCACCAGCAGGACAAATTTATGACCAGGAGACATGCAATATCTGGAGTACAGTGTGCATGCAGTTTCAGTATTATAAATGCAATCTTTCCATTGATATTCTCGCACACTAAATCCCAGAATCTGGCTGAAGATCTGAGCTAGACAGGGCATGTCTGTCCTGCCTCCACACGTTCCACCCAAGTCCTCACACACGGACAGTAGGCTCCAGTCAGTATTGTTCCTGTCTATCCTGCTATGAATTAGACACCGCCCTGTGACAACCTACTAAAGGCCATGTGCTTAAATTTTTCATACTGCACAGCAGTGTGTGTGTACCGGTTAACTGTGACAGGCAGCCTCCTGCGTCCAAATCTGGATAAGAACCCCAATAACTCATTTTGCTTTTCAAAGACGGCTCTGTACCATATTTTTCCATGTTTGGTGCTAATGTTGCTCGACTTGAAACGCTCACGTCACATTGGGCCACAAATTAAAGATTCTGTTAATAAGCACCCCCATGTTTGGCACTTCAATTTTAACAATAGATTTTTATACAAAATGTTTAGTTAAAGCTGTTACACTAGGTATCTAATGATGTATTTTAAACTAAACACCTTAGTCAAGGGCACAACTATTCCCCATCATGAACACTCACAGCTACATCAGCAATTAGACCCCTAATAGGCAGAAAAGCAGGTAACTCTGCGTGCATTTGTGGAGAAGGTCCATTTACTCATGACTTGAATGGCCTGATTTCTTGGGTAACAGGAAAGACTGGACAGATCAGTGTGGATCTAGCAAAGCAAATCAATGGTGGGTGCATTTCCTTATCTGATCTAACGTCCATAGCCATCTTCCGTCTGCCCAACAAAATACAGTACAAATAAATGAATTACAAAGACAGAACGCAGCAGACTGTAATTTCTTTAAATCACTATTACATCTGTATGAAACCAGATCATCTACGAAATTAAAAATGGGAGTAAACCTTTTATTAAGGATTAGGTGCAGTCAGACTACATAATGCAAGTCATGGGGTTGAAGTTACATCCCAGTCCTTAGTGAAAAGAATTAACAGACAATCACGTTCAATATTTGCAGTTCATTATCAGCAAGAATCCAGCAACCCTACATAAAGCCTTTGCAAAAAAAAAAAAAAAAAAAACGTACGAGAAATTTAAAGATAATAAGCGCACGATTGCGCCCACGGATGAGACTAGGCGTGACGGCAATACTTCCGTCCCAACAGTGGGAGCGCTGCGGCTTTAATGCCGCCGAAAACGCCTCATAAGTGCCTTTGCAAAACTGTGTTGGTGTCGTTATACGGAAGAGACGGGGACAAGGAAACTGCTGGAAAATCATGAAACCATCAACAAGTGATAGGAGTCAAGAGAGGCGTCCGATGACGCAAGGAAGCCGCGCAGGCGGGCGGCGGTTCAGCCCACACCCCGCGCGAGCGCCGGCCGCTCCGGACCGCCCTCTGCTAGTAGTAAACGCGGCCTGGAGAGCATGTCTTACAATGGAGGCGGGGAGTCACGGGCACATCAATGTTCATAACTAGCCAGATGTCCCGTCCGGGGATTAAAATGCCTAAATTAATCCACCACAGGAGTAGCGTGCCGCACCCCCATGGTGTTACTAGCGCCTGGAGCAAACCCACCGATTTATCTGAAAACACGATTAAACCACGCGAACTGCTGGGGGATTATTTATTGGGGAAAAGCAGTAACTAACGCAGCAAGCGACGTTGTCGCTATTTCACCACAGGCTAGTCTGCAAGAATAGTTCACCGAACAACTTTCTGGTCTATAAAGACACTTTAATTTATAACAATATCTGCAGTACATGTACTCAATTATTCCTTAGTAAAAGTTTAAATAAAATGTGGACCATTACTGGGCATTTGTGATGTGTACTTATAAATCAAACTGTGTACTTTTTCCCCAATACTATGTACGGAAGTTTAATGAAATAGCTTTTAAAGGCTTCATTCATAAATAATCGCTTTTCATATATGAATGGATACAATCCCCAGTCCTTATTACTCTCAAAAGTTCCAAGTGGATAACTGTGTACTGTCTTCTTACTTTTGACATACTGAATACAAACTGCCAAAAAGCTAAAAAACGTGCCTTTCGTTTTCGATAAGAAGGCATGGTAAGTTAAAAGAGCCGCTAGAAAGCTAGGCCGCATTAAGGATGAGGCGACAGGCGGAAGAATCCTCGCAAAGTCGCCGATTAACTAGTCTGCTAACTAGACGCTGGTTGGTTTCGTCGCACAGGGCACTGCGCAACAAGGACTACAAGGATTCATAAAATCGCAAACCACAACATTTGGTTTAAGAAAGAAAACTAAAATGAAT
Source organism: Mormyrus proboscirostris (assembly GCA_026779585.1). Lineage (NCBI taxonomy): Eukaryota > Metazoa > Chordata > Actinopteri > Osteoglossiformes > Mormyridae > Mormyrus > Mormyrus proboscirostris. The sequence continues at coordinate 3,640,308 of JAODKF010000002.1, forward strand.
CAGAATACCATGCCCCATCAGGGCGACCAATTTGACCTGACATCCTAGCATTTAGCTACTACTGCTAACAAGCCTGCGTCCACGCAGCCATGCAGAATGTACTCAATATTATATTTTCGCTATTCCTGATTTATAAGCATAAAAACACATTTGCATGAAATAGACCCATCAGAAAAATAATATACTTTTTATCTCTCCTAAACAGGTGCAATTTTCAGTTATGCGCCTTCACTTACCTCCTATTTCCCGATGTAACCACCTGGAACTACTGCCAGATCACGTGTGACGACGACCAGCACTGACACTATAGCCCCACCTCCAGAAGCTACTAATAGGCCACTGCCTAACAGCGTAGCCGCCTTTTTGGACATTGTAAAAGTCTGGTAGGTTATCCCACCTGCCAATCATACCAAGCGCTATAGCCCTCCGACCCCAAACTCGTGGATGAGGCCGATTGGCTCAGGGGTAGCAGGAAGCAAACATTGATTGGATCGTGAAAAACCTGTGGCACAATTAGAGGAAAACTGGGGGTATACTTATGTCGGTATTTCAATTACTGATGCAACGTATTAACTAAAAAGTGAAGAGTAATGCTTAAAATGCTATGTTTCCACAGCGAAAAACCTGTAATACGCAGGATAGGTAGATAGGCGACTCTAAGCCTTTTTCCTCAGGAGGTACAAGATGAGAGAACCGAACCACTTTCACCCAGATATATAAATTCGTGAAAAACCTGAAATACATTTACAATAAATCATAATCGTTATTATGCATTGATATGACACAAGCCAAATATAACTGTATAATATAATTTAATTTTATTGAAAATATTTTCAAATAGCATTTTAATCGGAAGAGCAGGGAGTGCAATTGCACGTCCTGCACCTCTGGTAAAATCGCCTGTGTGATCTGTGATACATTAGCTTATTTGAGTAGGATAATGTGACAGCGATAGATAGATAGAACTGGAATTGCCAGAGGAAGGTCATGTCAGTGACTTGAGTCAAATCTGTAGAAAAGATTGATCTCTTAAACCTGTTCTAGTTTCCTTGCACCGTCAGGATATCCAGCCGTTTGCAGTCAGTGACGTTCTTATGCTGCAGTTCCACCTTGGCCCTGCAATACTTCTGTCAGACTCTAGGAGTCCCTAATATACTTCATGCTCTGTTGCAGCAATAGTCCATGGATGACAATTGTTCTGGAATGATCTACTGGCTTTCCTGTCTTTCTCCACCATTCTGTACTGTAATATCATAGTTATGCACACTTTCAATGCTGTTGCATTACAAATTAGTATGTTCATGAGTTTCCTGTTGAGAATCAGAAGGGATGAGATCTTCACCAACATCACTGTCTGCTTGACGGGAAGTCTAGGGACCCATTTGCAGATTGAGTTACTGAGGCTCTGAGTTTTCCCACCAGCTTACCTGGTTCTGCTGAAGTTGGGGAATATCATTGTGGCCTAGGTGGTCTTTGTCCGGATGTTCAAGGGGAAAAATGTTCTTTAGCTTAAGAACACATAGGCGCCCACACAGACAGGGTGCTCAAGAGGAGGAATCAAACCCACCACAATGCTAATTGCGGAGTTAGTGGTGCTGTTTACTGTGAACATTCTTGAAAAGGCCTTAGCCATTTAATCATCTGCTGAAGGGAAACTTCTCAAACAACATCGGCACACTGAGCTCCTCACTGTAATGGCACTGTCATAATATCAGTGTGTCCGCTCAGATAATGGCATAGTGTTATGTAGATTAGTTGAGAATGTCTAGAATCCACATTTTATTTATGTTATGATTTCAAAAAAATAGAATTAATCCAATTAGCTGATACAATACTAAAACATAACTATGTTCACTTAAGGCTGCTGTACATTTCTAATCTATTAAAGGCCGTTTATTTGTACCACTCTTCAACTAACCAATAAACCCAAAACAAGAGATTATTACAATAATTAAGGTTTTATTGCAATTCACAGATTTAATAGATGGCTACATTAAATAGTTTATCTAAATTAATGTATATATGGATATATATATGATTATTGATATAACTGTAGTTTTATATATCCATGTATGACAACAAGCATGGTTATAATAGTCTATTCCAGTGCAACTGAGAAGAAGAGGTTTGCCTGCATGACAAGACAGCAAACTAGGACTTCCTGTTTTTCTTAAGACCTGCACACCAGCACTATCATATTCAGGCACCTGCCAGTTGTCACCTTCAGTTTACCTTCAGGTGGAACTGGGCAAGCTCTCTCCCTGAAAGCCTCACACTCACAGACATCCACACTCTATTTAATAAAAAATATCAAGTCAAATTTTCTGATTTTATTTACCATGTACAATTTGAAAAATGAAAAGAAAAAAAAAAAACATTTTCTTTGGATACAAGGAGAAGCAATGTAACATTGAGATCTAACACTTTTGGAATTTTCACATGATTA
>JAODKF010000002.1:3642853-3656269 GCA_026779585.1 Mormyrus proboscirostris
CAGACATCCACACTCTATTTAATAAAAAATATCAAGTCAAATTTTCTGATTTTATTTACCATGTACAATTTGAAAAAACATTTTCTTTGGATACAAGGAGAAGCAATGTAACATTGAGATCTAACACTTTTGGAATTTTCACATGATTATATAATCAAAATGATTTCCAAAGCAAGGTTGGGCTTCTGTAATAATAACTGCCGTCTAACTGCAACTTAATTTTAGAACATACCTGTAGCTATTCCCCACTGCCAAAGGTCCCCATATGAGAGTGATTAATATGTGTTTGTTTCCACCCTGTAGTGTGTCAGGGGAACTCCATGTAAACTGGAAAGACGTCCATGAACAAATGTTATTATGCATGGACAAGCGTTTCAGGTAGGACAGTGTTACAGTGGCAGGGCTGCTGAACTGAAAATAGCAGTTATTTGTGTGACAGGCAGCTGTGGTGAGCACATCACTGTTGCATTTGGCCTTCAGTTCATCTCCTGCATCAGCTGAGCATGTTGCACCAAAAAGGCCTCTTTTGTGATGAGGCAAGGAGGGGAACGAGGGGAGTCGACACTGCATCAGCGGAACCCGGCCTTAAATCTCCACCTTCATTAGCCAGACCCGTTCCAGCTTCTCGTTACTGGGAAAACACAGCCTGCACGTTTTGTCATCTAATTTTAGGTTTTCCATCAGGAAAGGTGAAATGCCGACAGATCTGTGGTCATAATAAAATTAAAGCCCCAAAATCCCAAAATAACACCGTATTCTATTTCTCACCAGAATTATTATTATTGCACTAAAGATGTACTTTTGAGCACCTGGTAGGATAGAGAGCGTGGTACACGCAGAAAAGGTGTATTGAGGAAGAAAAATAATCCATCACGGAGAACAAAGCACCCCCTAACCTGAATGAGCTGCTTTATGGCAGTGCTGTGGGCTGAGAAACAGGCATCGACCATGTTGTCCACTGGCCAAAGACTCAGTGGGTCGCGTGTAACTATCTCATCCACACTTCCCCAGCCTCCTGTTGCTAGGCGCTAAGCATCCTTCAAACAAGGATCTGTTGCCATGAGTGAACTGGTGACGTAAAAACACAACAGTGGCCAAAAGGTCACCTTAAAAGCCAAGTTATGCCTTTATTCCCTCCCAGTTGAAATTGCTTCTATTTGCTTCTGACAGATCCATGACGACCTGCAAAGCTTAGGTTTAAGCCTAAACGTTTTACAAGTGAGCATGGAAAGCATTTCCTGCAGGTGCAACAAACATCTGAAGGTTCCTACTACTGTGGTAGACCTTGCCATAACTTTATTAAAGTTCTTCTATTCATCTTCCCAGCTTAGAAAATCCCCTGAAAGGCTAAATAACAATGTCACTCTGGTGGCCTCACAGTCAGACCCAGGATCCAGGATTCGCACAACCTCAATAATGCCACTACCACAAGTGGAAGTCAGCCTTCCCACGTCTTCCACAGCTTGTGGCAGTGTTAGCGTGTAACTATGAAGACTCCTCCATCTTTCCCTGTTGACCGCACTCAGTGGGCAGACAGTCATCACAAGTGATTTCACCGACTGCTGGGGAGACCAGGCAGCTACGGCATTAACAGGCACCAGGGAAGCAGCCGCAGAAACTCTACCAGCCGCTTTTAGACTGTATGACAGTGCGCCCTGTGACTGTTTTCAGCTCAACCCTGCACCTGGGGACACAAACATCCACCGTAGCAGAATGTTCCATTTATGCATTTAGATCCCACACTGTTGGCAGAGTGCACTGAATTCATGACAACAGTAACAATGCAGATAGTGACAACCAGTTGCAAAGAGAAGTATCTCCTTTACCTTTCCTGCTCTGGAGGAGAAATACAGGACTCTAAACAGACTGAACTGAATCATCCTCCGGCGTTTGGATTTTGCAGGAATATCCCTTTAGCTTCATGCCGCATTAAGGCAAACTGCTGGCTGACAGAACACAGCATTCCCACAAATATGACTCAAAACCCACTAACCATGATGCTCTCGAGCAGAATGATTAGAAATGTCCCCAATATCCACCTGAATGGAGCCTTGTTTCCACAGCACAAGTTGAACATTCCTCCAGATTCGGGGGTTTTCAACTTCTCTTGAATCAAGGACCACAAAATGAGCTAGGCACCCCCAACCATGAATGAATGATAACATAAGTAAAGACTGGGGCTGGGGGCTTTAATACTCGTTTCTCAGGGGTGAGTCTTCTTGAATATTCTTCATGTTGCGTAAACCAGACCCCTGGCAGCTCCTCAACCAGGGTGTCACATAAAGTTGAAAAGCCCTGCTCTAGACTTGCTTTGCAATGACAATTAAGTATACTGTATGCATCTACATACATACACACATATTCAGACATGATTATAATCTATGTGTTCCCCTACATATACATATCTGCCCATGTATGCTCAGTCATAAATATCCAATACAATTTGGCAAAGGAAAATCAGAGCATTAAACCAAAATTATGCAATTTATCAATTTGACCTTCAGGGACGGTGCAGTGTGTGGTCACTGAGTATAACTGTAGTGAATTTGTCCATTCCAAAGCAGCATTTCATTTTCATTAATTTATTTAAAGGGCAACATGATCCAGCAAGCCCAAAAACAATCACCAGTGTAATTACAAGAAGTCAAACATAAAGGTATTTACACATAAGGTCTACAGAGTACTAATCTGTCCTCTCTGCCATGGCCTCCTGTGTCCGGCAGGTTCTCCATGAAGTTGGTTGTTCTTAATTCGGCCTGCTACACCAGCTCCTTGCCAGCAGGTGGAGTCCTTGGACCGCACCAGAGAAATTGGCTCGTGGAGCTCAGTTTGATCAGCCACAAAGGGCCCGTCCGTCAATGTGCACTCTGGGGGGATTCGAGAGGTACCGCCAATGGGCACTGTTCATTCAGCCTTTTTGATGAAGATCTGAAACACAATGACATATTATAGTCAGGCTTCCAGTACTAAGCAAGATATCTAAATAATCATCAAGCGTGAATGTGCATGCATGTGTCTGCATTGTGATGGACCGGCATCCTGTCCAAACCGTTCGTAGCTCTGGACTCTTTCATGTCAGGAAATAAAAAGACGGATGGATATACAGTTGGATAAAAGTGATAACTCACTGTATCAAAACTGATAACTTTCGTCACACAATAAAACACTACTAAACGCACAAGTCATCATATTTTTACCTGATGGGCATTACGGTCATTCCGGTTACGCAAAGGCGTTCTGCTACTGCACACAGTAAACCAGTTGTGAGAATGTGACAGTGCAAACGGCACAAGCCAACGGCTATGGAGCATTTCGCTTTATTTGTCACTATTAGGGCTTGGCTTTCCGGTCTCCAAGCTCACTGCATGGAGGGAACTTACAACACAGTCTCTGCTTCAAAATGGTATTTTGACGCAATAGTCTGGATTATTATGACAGCTGGTTGCATGCATATCCTGTAAAACGAACTCCTGGTCATACCTCGCTGAGGATGACCCAGACAGGCGAATCTGTTGCCACAGACAGTCGGAGGGCCTCCAGAGGTCCAAAAGCAGGGTCTACTTCTCCTTCCGCAATGCCATTCTGAAATGCACCTAAAAGAAGAAGATCAGGATGCTAGTATTAGACGTACTCACACACAGACATATTTCAATGTCTTGGTGAGGATTTCCTTTTCATCCACATGCGAAACCTCAGCTTCCAACAGAGCTAAATCACATGCGTTTATCAACAGTCACACTCCTAATGTAGACGTTTTTCTCTTTCAGAATTAGTCCCCACAAAGACAGCTAGACCTGTATACATGTCTCCCACTGTCAACCCATTCAGAAACATGCTGGAAATATTGATCATAGTAAATGCTGTACAAACACAACCTGATTATCTACAGCATGATAGCAACAGTTCAGTCTATTAGCTGAAAGGTATCTACATTTATTTATTTATTTATTAGATGCTTCCATCCATAGTGATGTACAGTTGAGCAGGCTCAGTTCCTGAGCAATTGGGGTTAAGGGCCTCGCTCAAGGGCCCAATTGAGAAGTCGTTCTGCCGATCCCGGCATTTGAACCACCAACCTTATGATCACTAGCACAGGGTTCTATCCCACTGACCCACACGCCGCCAGTTTCACAATAATGATACCCTTAAGCTGACTGCAGTTACGCTGTGTTACCATGCAGTGCTACAGGCTAAGTGCTGCACGCATCTGTCCAGCATAACAGGAAGAAACGTCCTTAGGGATCTCAAGACTTCATTCTGCACACAATCGGAGCTGCGCTAACAGGATATAGCACACAGCTCCATAATGCAGAAGGGAGGCGTCGTCTTTAAAAATGCTATTGGCTGCTTCATGAGGCGCTTCGTATGGACATGGAGAGGCTGAGGATAGAGACAGATGAGCTTGAACCCCTGACCGTCACATATTAGAGGAAGTGAAGTATCGGCAATAGCACGCGCTATAAAGCGTGAGAAGTGAGATGAGGGCCTGTTTTGGGCCACGTTATGCTGATGACAGGCGGAACAGAGGCCAAAATGCAGACCCCCCCCCCACACACCCCCACAAAGGCAGCAAGCATGTCGGTGAAAAAAATTCACCTGTGCAAAAAAAAAACCTATGGTCAAAACAGGAGGTGGGGCATATTCCTGCTGAGCATATGACTGACAAATCCGGTAACTAGTCTCCTTACTTAAAGTGGAGCTAAAGAAAGCAAAAAATATGAGCTGCGCCCACTTAAGATTATCACCTAATTGAATAAATGTAAACACGAGGCACAAGATATGGTATTATAATCAGGAAGACGGAGTGCCTTCATTGGTTTACTGTTCAGGGAGCATTAAAAATGGACCAGTGAATGTTTGACAGAGGAGTCTAATATTCATAGATACTGTACCAAAGCGTACTACTGCCAGGCACTTATTGATCTGAAGGAGAGCACTTATAAATTATGAGCTCCTCGATGAAGGCGAATGAATGAGCACTTATTGTAATTTATGAAGTCATCAGCTATGGTGTTACTCAAAAATCTGACTGCGCAGTTCGGCTGCGTTTTTGGAAAGGTTCAGGCATAAAGACACTGCTTTCATTAAAACTGCCAATCCCCCACGGACATGCATTTCGGCCATTAAAGAAAAATGACCCCTGATGGGAATTCCCATGCGAAGTAGTGACCACTTGTTTGGTCCCTGATAAAGTGATAGCATGTACACCCACGGTTCGCTGCATGTAGTCTGTACAGGGAAACCTATACGATGATTTGCCAAAAGTGACATTTGCTGACATGATTTAATTTCTGATTTGCACCGGGATGTGGAGACTGGATGTACCATGCTTCGCATACTAACCGTATTTTTGTGTGGCATTTTTTTATCCACCCATGCATTTAGCCTTTAAAAACAACAGTAACGAAATAATGAGAAGGTTATATTTAGTAAGATTTACATTAAGAAATTCCCTTTCAGCTGTAATCTGTCCTTGGGTTAAAAGCTGGGATGAGATGAAGGCACAATTTTGACAGTGCAATAAAATGTGAAATTTTATAACCCACCATAATGAAGCAAATGCCATTTGATGTACGTTCTTTCCACACATGTAGAATAATATGACACACTCAAATTATGTGGCTTTTCTCTTTTAATGAAATGCCACAGCAATATAAAACAAATTACTTTCAGACTTGTCCTGGTTGGGTTTCTATAAATCCCAGACTAGTGAGGAAGACGGAGCACTTTGAGATGCTGATAGTGTTTGATAAGTCCAAAATCTGGAAATAAGCACCCACCGATCCTGATAAATCCATCCTCGGTACGGTGGTGTTTGGGCGTTTTCTCCCTTCCCTCCTTCAAGGCCTCCTTTTCTGACTGGATATTCTGAGAACACAAGGACCACAGGCATCGATTTAGGGTAGAACAGATGGGCACATGACGGTGTTATTTGCGTGCGGAGGGAGGGAAAAAGAATAGAAGGATAGAAGTATAGTCCTGCTATGAAGCCTACATGTGTAGGAGAGACACTAAACATGTAAACACACACACATTGTTTCAAACTCTACACAGTCATAAACACATATTCCCACACAGGCATTCACATAGTCAGCACTGCACAAAGCAGGGCACAAAATGAGGCTTGAAATACAGGATAAGTGGAATTACATTGCACTGTCAGTCACTGCCACGATTTTAACCAATAGGGACTAATAGTCATGAAAATCTATTGTCTGAACAATTAGCCCACCCACTGTGAACTTTAATGCCTTGGCAAAGACTTTTTTCACTAATATGAAAAGACACACAGAAACGCAGAGCCTATGAGGGTGCAACACTTTTATTTATCCCATAGGGGGCACCTTCAAGCACATACAGTCTGGATGCTTGGACAACTGGCCAGCTGGTGATTCTAATTAAATTATTATAGAGTACTAATAGGTATCATGTTACTGTTTACATAGCTAATGGGATATTCAGGGAACTACAACAAGTAAAAATGTGATGAAAGACTAAAACTGAGTGCTCAGACGATCGTCAGTGAAATATGCGTAAAAATTTGTAGGATTTATAGCGTACATTAGCGCATTTTAATTGCAGGAAAAAGCGCAGTAATTTATGCACTGTACACCATAAACTGAAACACAATCTGACCTTTAAAACAGTCTAAAAGCTATTTGTAAAACCAAAGATTAAATTGATGCACCAATTAAAAATGTCAGTTTAACTGATTACACTGTATTCCAAACATGACATTTTCCATTAATGTATTTTTAATTACATTTCTCAGCCTGGCGATATTTCAGTCTCCGGTTCGTGGAGTCCATGGCTGGCTCCTCCCTTAACCGATCTCATTGCAGGGCGCTGCTTCCTTCCTGAATCTATCTGTCTATCTCACAACTGCTCACCCTGCTCAGGGGTCAGAGCTGCCCCGGGGCCTCCGCGCTAAATCGCCTCCCCAAGACCTAAACTATTAAGTCAGCCGAAGCGCCCAATCCGAGGGGGGGGGTCATTACCGCGAAATGGCATTTCGGTGGGGTTTCTGAGGTCTCGGATTCTATCGGATAGGTGACGGGGGCTTAATATTTAAACTGCTCAAACCGCCTTTTTTTCCTATGAGTCTCTCCCGCAATAAAATCTCCGGTGAATGGCAGAGCCAAACAAACGCCTGATCCGATTACTTGAGTGGAGGGGCTCTTTACTTATTCATTCTGCCTTTATTTCCTGGTTAATCTCAGAGGACTGAGGGCCTCACAGGGCTTCAGGGCTTCGCTCTATAGCAGCCTGCTGCTGGGATGGAGTGTAGGTAACAGTGTAGTGTGGGTGCTCTATTGCGAGGCGAATATAACATTGACTTATTGAGCCCAGTCCTTGGTGGGTTTTCTTTGGGTTTAATTGACCTAGAGTGGATTTAGCCAGTCCAGCTTAGCATTTTCATAATTCCAAGACAGTAGGGCAGCGCTGCTGTCTCAAACCTCCACTTCTGGGGATTCAAATCCCACCTCGCTGAATGTGGAGTTTTCTTCCTGCAGCACAAGCACGTGCAGTTAGGCTAAAAGTTGTCTGAGAATGTGAGTGTGTGTGTGTGTGTGTGTGTATCTGTGTCTGTGTGTGTGTGTGTGTGTGCACTGTTATGGACTGCTGCCCTGTGCTGTATGGAATAGGGTCCAGGGCCCCCTGCAACCTGACCCATATAAGCATTTAGAAGATGGATGGGTTGAATATCCCTACAAAACTCTAAGGCTCACCAGGACCAGTGCTGAGTTGGGAACCTTATAAACCAAGAGATCTTACATCAAACGGAAGGACCTCCACTGTGGTGTTGAAGAGTTTGTCCCCTGGATGCTCAATGTTGCCACTGCGGAAGAAGTACCTGTAGGAGAAAGAGCATGAGCTGCAGGTCAACATGTGGGCAAAGTAAGTCCAGAGGTAGATAGCTCAGGTCCAGAAAGTAAAAACCCAGGCCAGGATTTTGTTCCAACCGTTTGAGTACTCTGTGACATGATGTGATGATTCTTTATACTCAGCTGATTGGTAGAAACAAAATGTTGTGGATTTTTACTTTCTGGACCTGAACTATCCACTCCTGTTTGAGCTTGTGTGAATATGTTTCTATGTGTGAGACAGACTGGCCTCTCAATGCGGACGGGGGTAAAGAAGCGGAAGCGGATGAAGTCTCCAGCCACGGGCGTGAAGGCCCAGAAGAAATCCTCCCCCAGGTAGGCCTTCTCCAGCGTGAAGTGCTGATAGGTCTTCAGGCTGGTGGTAACCTCAGCCAAAGGATTGGCATGCCCCTTGTGAAGGGTCTGCTTTCCGAAATCCTTGTCCTGGAGACACATTTTGGGGATTGTGAAATATTAAGAGAATCAATGCAGCACAGATGGAAGTGGACCAGGCCTTAAAGCGTGACTGATAATCCAATTTCAATAGTGCACTTTGGTTAAACGCTAAAAGCTTTATCAGACACAAATGACTCTTGGGAAGATTCTCCCTAATGACACCTGATAAATTCTGCCCCATGTTATGCTAACAACCCAGCTCCCACTTCCCTGTCTTAAAGCTCAATTTGTGGTCATTCCACTTCTCCAGAATAATGCTCTATGAATGCCATGTCTATAAGAATCTATGAACACATTCATAACACATTATAATGCATTCATAGACCAACATAAACATTGCAGAGCATTGCGCTAAATTTTTTTTCTACTGTTAGTTGCTTTGAATAAAAGTGTCAGGTAAATGCAAGTTACCGATGAAGGTTTCTTAAATTTACAGAGCACTGCAGAAACAGCTACGTAAGTAATGTGAGGTTGAGGAGGGTCACCTTCAGCTTCTGGATCTTTCCAGCCAGGGAGGAATGAGTCCCCACATGCTGGAATAGTGAAGGCTTGAAGCGGATGCGCAGGTTGGCCTTCTGCCGGTCGCAGTGTTTCTGCAGGGGCATAGAGACGGTGTGTATCACAAACAGCGAACCACATTCTGCTCAGAAAAGTGACAAGCTTTCATCAGTTACTGCTGAAACAAGAAAAAAGGGTGCAATCTAATAGTCATACTCATTGAATTATTATTTGATCAGAACAAGAGAAGAGGAAGTCAAAAATAGCTTGGCTAAAAAACAATTATTAAACAATGAACCGGCCTCTGTCAAAGCATGTATTATAATGGCATTCATTCTATAAAAACCAATCGATCATTTTAACTTTACATTGTCATGAATTGTTATTAGATTGACAAAATATGGACGGGCGGGTAAGAGTAGATAATGACGAGCCTCTGTCATTGGTAGGTACATCAGACTGCTGGAACACGACACTCACAGCGTCCTTTTCCGGGTTGCACACCTTCACCCACATGATGTGATCTAGCAGCCAGTCGATGGGCTTGTCCTTGTAAAACATGAGCATGAACTCCACGATGAGCGAGAGGTCCAGAGACTTGAACATCTTACCTGGAGGAGAAGAGACAGGACACAGAGTCTCATACAAGCGGTCCATGGGTTAAGTAAATCCGACTTACAGACAACTCGTACTTATGATCCGACTGCTGTTAAACTGTAATAAAAATCTGGGTTAAATAAAATGGTTTGAAATAACAAACACGCACTACTTTGTGAAATTCATGAAAACATTGCATGGCTTCAGCATTTTTGTAATTATTACATTATCCGGACCAGATTTCGCCACAATGTGATAGAAATCTGTGACTTTTTACCTTCTTGCAAAGATAATTGCGATTTTATAAAAATCCAACATAAAATGCCAAAAGTCTTCTATTTTGTTTGGCTACTTATGGTCAAGGTTAGGGCTGGGTTGGGGTTAAAGTTGTCATAGCTGGGATTAGGGTTATGCACTTAGAAATGAAAGGACAGTCTCCTAAAAGATACATGTGGTTGTGTGTGTGTGTGTGTGTGTGTGTGCGCGCATGCGTGCATACAGTATATTGCATTGTGGGGACAAAATGTCTGTTTTTTGACGTTGTGGGGACCATTTTTTCAGTCTCCACAAGAGGAAACTCAATTTTAGAAAAATCTATGAATGCAATCAAAAAAACTAAAAATGCCAAAAGTGTCATATTTTGCTTGGTTACTTATGATTTAGGTTAGGGCTGGGTAGGGGTTAAGGTCATCATGTGGGGATTTTCCCCATAGAAATGAATGGAGGCCACAAAGATATAATTATAAACATGTATCTTTGTGTGTGTGTGTGTGTGTAATGGAGGAAAGCGCCCAAGGTAGAGATGAAACCCGCAGACTATGAATCTCATCCCTTCTCATCACGACTGCAGCTGCCGTCTCAATGCAGCCTCACCCCGCTTATCCCCCTGATCAGAGTGGTTACTCCTTCTCTTAATTCACCAGCATCTCCCCCAGCAGCACCAGCAGCATCCCTCTGTAGAGAGATCCATCTACATTGTGGGTGCTTTACACCTGGAAGAACTCCGGGCCACTAGAGACCAAAACAGGAATAGCAAAGAGGCAGAAACAAGTTGTAAAATAACTGTAGCAAACACAGGGCTCTTGTTTTGGTGTCTCAACAGAAAAAGATTGCCCATATTTGGATTAATTTTGAAATGCTTCCTATATATACTATAACTGAAAGACTTTAAAGGGTTTGGGTTTCAAAATTAATCTTAAAAAGTGTTGAAATTCGATTCTCCCATTTTTTGTAACGAAGCCTTAACTACTTCACTCTAATCAAACGCAAAGTCACAAAAATGTATCTCTATGCTCATACAGGCCTTATCTGCAAGAACTTTGCTCTAAGTCTGCTGGGAAATTCCACAAATACATCCAGACTGTTATCCAGACATATGTATGCCAATGGACATAAGCAAAGAAACGCACGTTTCTGCAAAACATAATAGCAATTTAATGTAAACTGAACAAAATAATTCTGTTTATTTCAGAAGTCAAAAAACTACTTAAATCAGGGTGGGTTATGTCTTGATCAGTTAGTTCAATATACTGATTTTCATTCTATCCAATTGCTGGGTTAATTAGTCCAATTATTAGTTTATTTTCCCTAGGCTTAATGGGTGTTTAAGGGTGAGTGCTCTGGGAGCATGACTGTCTGGTAGTTGTTTTGTTCCCTGTTTATCCTTCTCACTGAAGCAGCCCTTTTTTGGATTTTGCCTATGTGGTATGTCAACATTGCTGTTGTATCAGGAAAAGGGCAACCCCATCCTTAATAAACAACCCATTTTATCGACCAATTCTTGTGTCACGCGGTGTTGTTTGCAGACTCGACAAGAACTATTTTTACAAATTAGCAGTGACTCTATTATCTTTATTACTAAATACAACATAATTAAATGTATCAGAGTGTCCCAGAGCACATCAATGAAATATAAAAATTTACTCAATACATAGTGAAGAAGCTGTAGGCTTCAAATGCTATAAATGATTTGAAAAAGGCTACATTTTGAAATTTACAGGAATAAATAAATAAATAAGAGAGATTCAAGATAAAATCTTACAAGTGGACAGCCTACCAGGAACAGCATATAATACTTCTTCTTTTTGTTGGGTAATATGTGTCGTAAACAATTAGCACGGAATGGGGAAACAGGAGCAGGAGTCGAGCAGTCGGGTGAATACAGGATTTAATCGTCACAACGTTAATGACTGGACTGGGGAAACATACAATACTTAAAGGCAGACTTAAATACACAGGACTAATGACAGCAACTCCAAAAAGCTGATCACACGGGGATTCCACATGAGGTAACGAGGGGCCGTGGCACATGAGAAGACAAGCGGGGCATGAAAATATGACCCAGTCCGCTTTGTTTATCAGACAGGTATGAGGTTCCAAAAATGTGTAGGAATTTGCATGGTCCATATTGACTGAAGATGTAACAAAACTTTTGTCTGTGTTTATTTAGCAATGAACATCCACCATGTCATTTGACTGGGTTGTTATGAATGTCGTTGATGTGTTGTTTGTCTGCATTGTTTTGCTTCTAGTCCTGCTGTATCATTCTCCCTGTTGTTTGTGATGTTCTTCATGTTGTCTTGTATCATTCTCAGACAGGCCTGTCATTCATCAATACGCTTTTGTTTTTTTGCAGTTTTGTTGCAACAATTCGCAACAAGGCTACTGTCAAAATCAAGTTAGGATTTCTTTACTTTTTCTAGGTTTTTTACTTGCATTAACATGCCTTATTTCCTTTATTTTAATGATCGTGTGGATAAAAACATACCATAGAAATAAATGTTGACTTGAATTAGTCTACTTGGGATGCCAGGAGCAGGGAGAATAATAAAGCAGGATGAGAAGCAAAATAACACAAACAAACATCACATCAAGATGACATTCATAACAACACAGTCAAACGACAAGGCGAATGACACATCAAGACAACATTCAAAACAACACAATCAGACGACACATCAGGACGACGTGTTGACATATTTGGTCAACATGTACAGTAACACAACAGTCAAACAACAGGGAGTACTAAGACGACAGAAGTACAGTTTAAAGTTGAACTGACACAGACAAATGTTTTGTCAGGTGAGTAAGCAACACAGACAATCTCACTGGCAAAACAGATTTGTCACAGCTAAAGTACAGTTCAAAGTTAAACGGACACAGACGAGTGTTTTGTTACATGTTCAGTCAACATGGAGAGAGTGTTATTGACATTTGTTTGGCATAAATGGGAACCTAAAAGATGGGAAGCCAAGGGCCTTGTGCTGATGTTACGATTTTTTGCACTCCGCTTCATTTAGAGGCGAATGTACTTGCCACAGTGAGCTAATGTGTCTTCACCTCCAAGCAATGGTCTCCACTGTCAGTAATAGTCAAGAAGAAGTGAACAGTAAATCAGAGCAATCGTTTCTAGACCAAGTCCTGCCCCCCCCCCCAAAAAAAAAAAGTCAGCAGTTGGCCGGCAAAATCAATCTGTGACACAACCTCACAACTGTACGGAACACAGATTTTTTTTTTCTTTCTAGCAAGGAAGAAGCTCTGCTACACCTGGAAGGGCTGAAGATGTGAAAACAAGCTGGCGATGTTTAATGACAATGTGGGCCGTAGCACGGCAACCGGAGACAGGATCGATGTCAGTGTATATCACCGCTGTGCTCCGATTGTGGAGATGCACCGATCAGGTCTGTCACTCAATCACAGCGTCAAGGCAAACAACACTTTATTCTCACTTAAAGCGAGCCCTTGTGGTACGCTCTGTCTGACCTTTTAAATACAGCACATCAAAGAACTGGCTGCATAGATCGTAGGTGCCCACAGCAGTGAACCTAGGTTCTGTAATGACTCAGTGTCTTCTCACACCCAGGGCCTCTTGGCAGGGTGGCAGATGGGCTGCATACAGAGGATCGATGCATGCATTTAAGCATATTTTAATGTGTGTATATGCATGCCTGTGCAACTGTGCATGCACGCATTTTGTGTGTGTGTGTGTGTGTGTGTGTGT
>JAODKF010000002.1:3656369-3686708 GCA_026779585.1 Mormyrus proboscirostris
TGTGTGTGTGTGTGTGTGTGTGTGTGTATAGTATATGCGAGGGTACTTGTGTTTACATGCACATGTTTCTGATATGCTTGTCTACATGAGCACTTACAATCCTTTTTTAACCAACACTACTTTGTCTAATACTTCAAATGCAATCTGTGTTCTACCATACAGCCTTCGTAAGGCTACCATACTCAATCTGTCACCATATAACTGTCTTCTTTTTACCGAGATTTGTCTTCCTCCAGGCCTGCAATGTATGCCAGGTTTTGATCTAGATGAACTCTTAATTAGCCTGACTTGAGTTATTGATTACAACATGGCCGGGATTTCACATCAAGTTAAAATTTCTCTGTGAGAGTTTTTAAATGCTACGAATCGATAAAAATGATGCACGATAAATTCTTAATAAATCAATGTCTTCTAATATCCCAGTCAAGCGAATGTGTGGTTTGGAACTAAAACCTGCTCAAATGGCTCAAATGGCTACTGGGATGAGATTGATAAACACGCTACACATATCCTCGTGTATGAAATAACAGGACAGCTGGCTGCACATTAGCTGTCAGTCACTGAAGGCTACTGGTGAGCCTCTGAAGGCTATACCACAGTAACACTGGAATAAAAAGGAATAAGGAACCTATTAATTTTGACTGGATATAACGTTGATGTATAAGAGAGAATATAAATCCACCTATTTTAATGTTTTTTCCTGGTCAGGGTCATGGGAGGGACCTGAAACCTTTCCAAGGAAGCACAAGACACAAGGCTGGGGTACACCCTGGATCAGGTGCTAGCTCATTGCAAGCAACACACGCACACACACACGCACACACACACACACACACACACACACACACAGAGGTTTGTAATTATATCTTTGTAGAAACTCTCCATTCATTTCTATGAAGAAAACTCTAATCCCGACATGACGACCTTAACCCCTACCCAGCCCTAACCTTAACCATAAGTAACTAAACAAAATATGAGACTTTTGGCATTTTTAGTGTTTTGACTGCATTCACAGATTTTTGTGGGGACCTGAAAAATGGTTCCTACAACACTGAAATGTTGAAATATTGAAATTAATACATTATAGGGGACATTTGGTCCGCACAATGGAGTATAAATCTAATCCACACACACACACACACACACACGCACACGCACGCACGCACGCACGCACACGCACGCACGCACGCACGCACGCACACGCGCACACGCACACGCGCACGCGCGCACGCGCGCACGCGCGCACACGCACACGCTGGAAGGGCCCTAAGATTTCCGGGATGCAGAAAATGCATGGAATCACAGAAAACGGTATTTACTTATAAACGCAGAATTGCACTGAATTTGTGGATATTGTGTTGACATTTTAAACATATCTTTGTCCACATTGTCGGATTGTTCAGATAGTGTAGTAAGGACAGCCAGAGATTTTTTAATAGGAAGGACTAGCAGGACTACCATAGCCAAACCTGGCCAAATGAGTACAAGAATGTTGCCTAGTAACCACGAGGCTTGTTTCCACCTCAGGAACTTGGGCCACATCCCGGGCGGCTCTGATGTTTACAGGAACGGCCCCCTAATTGGCCCTTTCAGCATTTTGTATCTCCATTGTAGGACCAGTGACGCAGGAGTCTCTCCGCCAAAGTCCCAAACTCACCTAATGCTTTTTTTCAAGCCGAAAGTGACGGAAACCACTAATATTAATAAAGCCAAAATATTTGATGGACATGCAACCATGGGTGACTGCCTATGATCATGGGCACTCGCTTGTCTCAGATCAGCCCGTGCATCACTGGTACAAACCACCATACTCACGACTTGATGTATTTTGTGATAGCTTCAGCCTTGATGTAAATTCTGAGCGCACCAAAACAATGTAGGTTGCCGGTAAGGTTTTTAAAAATCGCGATAGTTGTTGTCGTCTTCACTCGCCTACTTGAGTTGACTCGATCGGCAGCGAGCCCTGAACGGCAGTTTTTCAGGACTGTTCAGAAGTTCCTACCCCAGATTAGGTACTTATTATGACCCCGAAAACGGCCCCGATAGAGGTCCTACGGGGTTGTGAAACACAAAGGGACCGGTCCCCCTAACATGGGCTCCTGCAGTTCCTGCAGTAGAAACAAGCCCAGTGGAGCCAGAGCACAATGTGTCAAACTCTGAAAACCAGGAGCACTGGTGAGGAAAGCATTTTACTCCCCTTTGACTTTGCAATGCATGAAGGTGTCTTCTTGTCACTTCCATCTGCTAACAAAAAACTGAAAGGTACCTAAAAGCTGCTGTGTGACAGGATGCCGACAAAGTAAAGATGACAAACCTATGTCTTTATAAGCTGCTGAACTGAAAAAATTAGCCTTTAAGGAGACAAAAGTGGATACAGGCAATAGAGAGAGAGCAGAATGCGTCACATCCAGAAATCTATGAGACTTTTGTCTTTAGGAAGTATAACAGACGTCACACCGACATGAGGGAGCTCAACTCCACTTTTCATCATGTATTTCAAGGGAGATGTATGTAAAAGATGAGAAATGCCTAAGAAAGCAGCACATATTTAAAAGAAAATTGTGCTTTTATTTTGGTCTACAGGCTAGTTATGGCTATTTCATTTCCTTTATTCACTGATATAAATTTTATTTTTGCTTTGAGGACTTTTGGAAGTGTTGAACGTTTACGCTACAGCAAATGTGTCAACAGCTTAAATAAAAAAGCGACATTTTGCAATTGTTTGTGTCTTGTGTGTAGGTTGTTTAAAAAAAAACTATCAAAATAAATCAAAAACATAAACAGTCACGAAAGAAAAAAAAAAAAAACGAACTCGAGAAAAAATAAAGCGGATGTCATGGGTTCCTTACAGAGGAAATCCATACAGCACAAGGAAAACACACCACACAAAAACGGAAGAGTGGTGGAATCTGAACACCTAACCATCTAGGTGTGAGGCTACAGCGTGACCCACCGAACTGTCACACTAACCAAGGAGCAAATATCACTCAAATCCTATAAAGACAAGTTATTAAGTCAATGAACCTGTAATGAGTGAGTCAAGTCAGAAACCCGATGTCTGTACAAACACTGCACTCCACCGTCCAGCTGTAGAGAGCCTTACTGATGCCTGGGATAAACAACATTCATTCACCACATTATGGTAAACTAAGTACCTCATCATCAGTATTAAATAGAAGCTTTCTGTCACCAAAACATGAAGGAGGAGAGCTCCATCGCAAGCCTCCAGCTCGTCAGCTGTAACTCATTTCAGGATGGCAGGAATCCTGAGCGGCGTGTCATCTGCCGCTTACGCTTCAGCATGGAATCATGGGATGTAAGGCAAGGTTCCAGAGGTACCGTCTGCCAGCATGGTTCTGTGGTGGCAAAGATAAGCCCGACCTACTCTCTAGCAGTCGTGCAGCAGAAAGCAGCCATTAGTACTTGAGGAAGACTTGCCTAAAGCACTTGGTGAGAAACCACATCGCACCATGGCATTCTCTGCTGGTTCAACTGCTTTCGACACCACTCAGAAATGCATACTTCTCACGCATGCTTTTTATTTGACTGCTACTTGTCTTTCTTTTGCTCAGAACTGTAAAGGAGAACCATTCACCATACCTGATCCACTCTGTCTGGCAGAACCTCTTTGAACTTTGGGTCAGACCCTTGGCCCCACAACGGACATTTCCACATCTGTTTCACCAGAAACCGTAACTGTCTTACTCAAGGCCAACCCCACCTACTGCTCCATCTTGCTCCCAGAAGCTCCAGAACAAGAAAGATCATTTCTACACTCATGCTGGTAACAGATAAAAAGCCCTTCTCTACACAGTATTAATCATTTCAATGATAGCTGGTTTCAGGGGTCGTCACCATGTCCTTTGCAAGACTGCAAAAAACACTACGTAGGCTACATTTTTAAATACTATGTGGCAAAAAAATGCATTTCGATTAAAAATGACAGTGGGAATTCGGCATGGTATTGCTCTCTTGTTAAACTCACTACTGATTTGCATAATAAATGTTTAAAGAATAATTGACGTGCGAGCTGAAAATACACAAGGTCTGTGATGAACTTTCTTCTTCAACAGTGAGTCACAGCAGTCTAGTGACTGTCCATCAGGCAAAGCTGACATCTATACTTTCTGACTTTTGCACCCCATACTCCACACACACTCTGCTTCGCACAGTTCCAGTGTATCTCCTGCAGTTAGCTCTGTGATGCCGGTACGGACACTTCACCTGCTGTAGCTCTGCTTCTTCTCTACAGCGCGATTGTTGCAGAGGAACCAAGCCTAGTGCTCCTACATTGTTTAATGCTGATTGCTCACTGTTGCAGATCACAGAGACATCAATCAAATGGTTTAATACTCTGCATTATCTGTTGTTTAATGAAACAATGTTGTCTCTGATGAGCAACCAAACCCAATGAGCGGTTATTGTTTGGCTCAGCGGGACAGTCATCGCTGACGTTGCCAAGCTACTGCTTCTGCACTCCGCGGTACCAGCAGGTCACATCACAGATGAGATCACCGACACACCCGGCAAAATACGCCTACGCTCCTGCAGTTGTGGCCTGGCTCACCGATGAAGCCCAGTTGAGAAAACTCCAGGATCATCCACTCTTCGGATGGCTGCTGCAGGGCGAAGTTCTTCATGGTGGTGAAGTAGTTTGGCCGAGCTACAATGTCGTCTTCCAGCTGCCCAAGTAGAGAGGAGAGTGAGCCACAGGCTTATAGGCCACAGAAGCCACCACAAGTCACTTAGGTGCTTGATGTCGTTCTGCTACATTTCCAAATAGCAAGTTTGTAGTTTCTTTTGTTTCTCAGTCAATAACGGTTTGTTGACTAGATCTGCTAGCAGTTCAAGACTCAGTTTAACAGGAATTCATCTGAAATGCATTTTGTCATGTAAGGCATGCCGCTATTATGTTTTTCTTCATTTTGCTGCCGCTAAAATATCTCCCAGTCAGTCTGTTTTCCCCATTGTAGGGCTGTGGTGCCTTGATGTTTAATGCATTTACTCATTCAGTGCTGCTGTTTGCTACAGGCCAACGTTACAAATGGTGTCAAGATAAAACCGCTTGCAATATAGCTAATGCCACTACACATTTTAAAGCCAATTTCATTCATACAGTAAAGCTCATGGGATGCCATGCTGCTCATTGCTTAGCAATGGCCCCGGGGTTGTGGGTTCGATTTCCCAGGCTCTTTGTGTGTGGAGTGCTCTTGTTCTCCTCATATTCCCATTGGTTTTCTCTGCGCCCATTCCATTCCCTTAGCTTCTTGGTGTGGGCCCTAGGCTTCCACTGCGACCTGGTACTTGATAAGTAGTTATAGAAGCTGGAGATGAAGTAAAGCTCCATCGTTTGCTAAAGAGTCTTGTTTTTGCTCATACTGTAGAGGAGGTTGGTCCAAGCAACTAGAGGAGGTGGGATCAAGACATCTGATTGGTCGGTTCCACCTCCTCTAGTTGCTTGGACCCACTTCCCCTACAATCTGATTGGTTTTCTCTCAGAACCAATCATTTTTCATCCTACCCTCAGAACATTTTTGTGTAAGTATATCTCCCATGACTAAGATTGCTCATGAACAAAAAAAATAAATATGAATGCATTCTAGTTTAAGGTGACAAACACTAATTGAAAAACTCACCTGTACATAGTAGGTTCCCTTGGACTGTGCATACATCATAAGAAAACAATAGTCCAAATTCTGTTTTGTCCGCCACCTGGGAAGGGAGAAATGGGAAAAACTTAGAAATATCTCTATGAAAAGACAATGGGTGGCAATGCCATTAAAGAACATCATAATAGCATGAAATGTTATTGTGCTCTGTAGAAAAAGCCATAACATGAACTCTCAGAGCAACTGTTTCCTGAACACGGTAAACAAAAAACAGATGGTGAACACGGTGTCCAAATACAGGTAGATATGCTTGGATCACCCCCAAAACTAGGCTTTCGCTTTTTTGTTCTAAAGAATACAGAAACCTTTCACCATTGCTTGACTTTACCTCCATACCTACAGTTTATTTTACTCTCTGTAATTAGGAGATTATGAGACACTGCCGCTGGCAGTGGAAATCGATGGCATTTCAAGCACAGAGCAGGTGCCTCTTGGAACTGCTGAGGTACAGATTACCTCTTACCTATCAGCCATAAACACTTGTGTGTCATCCTGTGTCGCCTGGCAGCAGAACACGTTCTGCCGTGTTCTACCCAGTGTCTCCCAATCTGGCCCTCCTCCTGGTTCCTATGTTTTTGCTCCCTTCAAGCTCCCTGCCAGACAGCCCACATTTTTGCTCAATCCCAGCTCACTACTGGGAGTTTGGAGGGAGGAAAAAAGTGGATTGTCTGTGGGTCCGCATGGACCGGATTGGGAAACACTGATGAGCTGCACTGACAGGGACTTGACTGCCAACACAGGCACATTGAAGCTGGACTGGCATTACAATGTCAACAGACAAACTACAAGACCCACCTGGCTGCAGGAAGACAGAACAAGAAGGCTGAGTGAATTAATGGTGTAGACAAATAGAGAGATCAGTCAACAGTCCACCGCAGCAAGCATGTCTCAATTCCTGTTTTTGTTTCTCCATTGATCTTGTGATACAGGCTGGACTAAACTTGTCACAGGCTGGGCTACATTGCCAATGGCTATGCTCACTATTTGGCTGCACATGAAGGTAAATTGGCAATGGCACATGGCCCATACCCTGTAACCTTGAGTCCATGCTGAGCAGGACTAATTCACACGCACAATACATTCTCCAATGCTCACACGTGGCTGGAGAGAGCTCGCTCTCCTCTGCACTCTGCGGCCTGAAATGGCAGTGCCAATGGGACGCCTAGCAACAGGGCTTTGGAAACGGGTAGGGCTGCCCCAACAGCGATGAGCTCTTTCAAGGTGAGAGATCCAGAGGACATCGCTGTACAGAAATCGTAACCACAGGCCATGAGCTCGCATGAGCTTGAGTACAGATTAAATGATTGGATGTCAGCTATGAGACAGGACACAGAAACACACAAAAAAACCACCCCGCAGATACAGCAGTCAAACATCAGAAGCTTAAAGATCAAGCCCTTGTCTGGCATATCCAGCATCAACCCTGTGCTTCCAACAAAGGAAACTGCTCACATATACACTCGTAGTCAGTAGCTGTGCGAATGTGTATTTCTGACTGTCACTGTAGACCCCCACCACTGTCCGTACACTGAATCAATTCCATTTAAAGCAGCCCTGTCATGCGATAAGGCCAAGAGTTGGGTCCCAAAAGACCGTCACATGTCACTTGCATGCCATGCATTAGACAACCCTGGAGGAAGCTGAGACTCAACCGAGACAAAAAATGAGGAAGAAGCTGCAATGAATTTAACCACTAGGGTTCAGGCAGGGCCCTCAATAACCCATGTCTGCGTCATGACTGCTGCAGCGATGATCCTGTGGTTTTATTAGACACACAGAACACACCGCTTTTCTTCTGGCGTTTAAAAGCAGCCGCAATTCAAGTGAAACGCTATAGAATACAGCTGCTCCCACAAAATATTCTGTTTGGCCTCGTTTCCACTATCCGCATTGCGTTGCGCTTTTCATCAACGCTCACGCTCTGTGATGCGCTAGAACATCATACATTGCATAGAAAGTAATGCATGATTTTGGTTTTTTATGCCCCCTTTATCCCCCACAAATACTAGGGACAATCACGTACAATCATAGAAACTGCTAATACAATGCAACATTATCGTTGACGTTGACATTAATGTGGACAAACGGGAGATGAAAACACAGAAAAACACATGGGGAAAAAAAGTCCAACAGAGGCAGTAGAGCGCATTGCACTTTTCATTGCGTTTTTTTGGCTTCCCCAGTGTGACCCTATCCTTAGTGTTCTATGCAGATAGAAAAATATCAAGCAAAACACCAAAGCTGTACAGTGCGTAAAATTCCATAAGCGCTGCTCTTTTAGATTTCAATTTAGTATATTTTAGCCACAAGTCAGAAACCGCATAACACTGGATAACATCAGGGGAGTCTGCCCGTCGATTTCACCAAAGGTGCGCCAGTTATTCTACGGTCAAAGTATACTGATATAAGTTCACCTCGAAAATTAGGACTTCATTAACTAACGATGCAACCAATGGTGAACAATAAAAATAGATCTCCAATGCTGGTACTGTTACACTAAACAAAAGTATGCTGTTGTAAAACAGAAAAGGGTTTCAGAAAGTACAACATTGTAATGCTACCTGAGTAAAGCTTGCTGAGCCAGTATGAAATATAAGAGAGGTGTGCAGGATGGAGCCAAACGTGGGACAAGCATCCGAAGGCAAACACGTATTATTACACCAGCTCTTCCTGGATTGTTTGCTTCGGTTCTATATATTGGTTTTTCATTCTCCGTTAGTCTTGATAATCCTGCCCTCCCACTTTTAGATGTTAGCACATAATGACTTTTTTTGGGAGTCACTTATAGCAAATTGACTCCCCCTGTCGTTTTTGTTTTGTGTAGGAAAAGTAGAGAATTTTTTTGTTTATGTGGACCGGGATTTCTGTTCTGGCAAAATTCACAAGCAACAAAAACCACACCAGCCTGTCTATCACGCACACCATGCATGCCCAACCACTGAAAATAAAACTCACAAAATGACAAAATCCCCGAGTCTTAGCCATACATGCACTCTGACACGGTAGCCTACACTGAACCACAACACTGGTAAGTTATAATGCAGGAAGCATGACCTCTTTTATGCATAAACATCATAAACATTTTAAAAGACATTACTGGTGCTTTATTGGTGGGATTTCTGCTGATGCAGATACATTTGTGGAACTTTAATAATGGCTCACTGGTCTATCAAGGTCATGAATTCAGTTCAAAAGTTACAATCACACAAAGCAATCCACCAGGCTGACAGTGTGGCTGTAAGAATGGACGACCCAAGCCTAACCCTGACCCAGCACACAGCTGCCTAAATCTACATATCACAATACTGTCTCACTCTCCTCCTGCCCCCCCAACCCACCTTTCCATCATGACTGGTGGGTGACCAGGATCTTACCCCCCTCCCAGCCGTCTTTGTAACCTAGAGCCCCCAGTCTTAGTCCAGGTTATGAAAGAACTTAGACAAAGCGCATGACCCAAACAAAGGAGCCCCACATTTCTGACCAAAGTGAAACTTTCCACCAGCAAACAGAACCTGTCAGGCTCTTTGCTATTGCAGGAGAGTAAAAAGTTTGCATGAGGTGGATGAGGAAAGTCCCAGCTGCCAGGACCGACCCTGTGCTGACCAGAACCTCCATGCCAAGAGGACAGCGGCCACAACCTCCAGGGAGACCACATAACAGACTAATCCCACACCTCTAATCCTCTTCTCCGCCCATTCATCTGGATGGCTCAATCCTCTCGCTCAGAAGCTCACGCTAAACCTCTGCTTGTACCGTGGGATTTCTCACTCTGGCAAAAAAAAAACAAAACACAAGGCATTTCTGTGTTTTTTTTTCCTGGGCAGCATTGTGGTTGGTGAGAGTCTTGCAGTTCCTTGTACTGTGATTGCTGTCCACAGTAATGCTCTGCCTTTACCAGCCCGCTGATGAATTAAACATGGCACCCATGTCGAACACACCTGGGACTCATTTTCCCCGATGGCTGCCGTTTTAAAAAACGGCCATAAATCAGCCTTGGCCAGTCTCTCCCGCAGGCTGCTAAAATTAGGCCTGCTGTAACCGTGACGATGACCACCCGAGTAACTGCCCCGTGCGAGCATGCATGTACGTGTGCAGCACCGGCAGCACGGTCACGTTTGATCACCAGGATGGATGCGTCACTGTGCTGCACACTGGCAAACCTGTCAGACACACCCCCTGCATTCTACATGATGATGATGATGATATCCTTTATTGCTGTGGCAATACACGGTGTCACTAGTCACGAGTGACATCAATGACAGAGCACCTGTACACCATCACGTATCAAGCCACACATTTGTATGCCTTTAGGGGAGGACCAGCCTGCTGTTACAGATGGGAGGCTAGGAGAAAACCGGATTATTTGCCTCTGATCTACCTCGCACTACATCACACACACTCAGAGGTGCACACACGCTTCCAGGAGCCTCAGGGTATACTGTTTTTGTCAGGATATATAAGATGAGAGAGCTCAGACCGCCTCATATGGCTAAGCTGGTGGATCTGGGCAGGGCAACAGCTAGCCTAACAGAGGAAGTTCTCAGCCCACCATGACAGAACCCCTAGAGAGGGAGTATTAGGGGCTTTCTCAATATGCATACCTGACCGTACTTATGCTCTCACCTTCCATTGCTGAAGACCAGTCCCAATACTCAAGAACAGAAATACAGAGGACAGCAAAAATCCCCAGATGTCGTTCTTGCCCCATCCCCTAATATCAAGGACAGATCGGTTGCATTTTTGCCAAATGAAACTAATCCCATGATGCATTGCGCCCCAAGTTCGTTACTGGGAGGCAAGTCAACAAGTTCGGTCTCGCCAAGGCGGCCCAGCGAAAGGGCAGGAATTCTTACCTGACCCTCTCCTTGGGGTCTCCGAAGGACTCCTTCAGCTGGGAAAAGTCGGGGTAGAAGTGGACAGATGGGGAGATGATTTCCAGAAGGCCCGTCTGAATCTCCCCAGGGAATCTGGAGGAGAACCAAGCAGCACAGATAGCATCAGTGATGAAATGGAAGCCTAAGTAGAGAATACTGAGTGAAGCAGAGGAGGATAAACAGAAGGCAGGAGAAAGGGAACAAGGAAGGAAGCAGGGACTGAAGCTTGAGTTTGCCATTTAACCCTATGACAGTGTAATGGATATGAAGCTGAACGAGGCATGGACACCATAATAAACCAAACACTGGTTAACTTGAAAATCCGCCTCTGAGAAATAAATAAACTTATCACACTGATGTGATCCCTAAATTAGAGACTTTTTTGCTTAGAGAGGCTAAGCATGGCATCAGAGAGAGTGTCAGTGACCGGAACTACGAGCAGAGACGCTACTGAAAATCACATCATCGATGGCCACAGGCGTGACCTGCAGAAGAGGGAAAGGCTTGTGTGAAGGAGGGAGTGTTGCCAGGGAAACAGCTCAGTGGCGTAACTGAAAGTGACAGAGAATTTAATCCTTAAGGTCCATGGACACACAGGCACACACAAGTACACAAAATGCATGCATGCAAACGAAATGCACACACAGACGTATCAACCGCATTTGCAAGTCTGTACTGACTTTGGTGGGGATACAAATATACAAACAGGCGCAAGGCTGATGGTTTAAACCAGGGGTGACAAACTCCAGTCCTGGGGGGCCGGAGCCCAGTGTAGCTTAGTTCTTTCCCTGTTCCGCCCTAAATGATTCAGCTCAAGAGTTGTGTGGTAATTGGCACAAGGAGTTGAATCAGGTGTGTCAAATGAGGGGAAACCCAAAAATGTGCAGGGCTCCGGCCCCCCAGGACTGGAGTTTGACACCCCCGGTCTAAACCCTCAGCCTGACTGATAGATCTGTACTCAGAGCAGCTCCAGTGACAGTCACACTCACACCAGATGCTCTTCTCCATTACAAAGCACTCAGTGAGGAGAACCCCCCTGCCCCTGCAGCCCATGTCTAGGCAAATTGGAGCGAAGCCAGATGCTGATTCGTGATTCTCATGCTGATTTGCAGGTATAAACACCCCCAGTGCCTCATCCAGGCGGAAAGACGACATAAAGAGAGAATGAAAGAACGGGAGAGGGCGGGGCTGATGACAGGGAGAGGGCAGGGCTGATGACAGGGCTACAGGAGGAAGTAGTTTGGAAACTGGGAAGCTTGAAGTTCTTTGAAGTTAAATGGAACAGAAGATGGAGGTTTTCCCAAGCATAGAGCTGGCGGAAACCTGCCCTGTCTGATATGATGAGATATCCTGGAAGGTGAGAAGTACCGCCATGACACCCGGCTGCACACACCGAGGGGTGCAGGTCGCAGCCAACCACACGAAGGGTGGATAGCAGCAGAAGCGCACCATCAATAAACAAATATGACAAGAGAAGATGATGGCATTGGTTGGAGAATGGGGGAGGGGGGAACCAGACACAGCCAGGTCCAATCAGGGGTGGCCCCATCAGCCGCATTCCATTGCCATGGAAACAGAGGTGTACTTACAGGCGCTTTAGGTTCTCTGCCACGCTGTTGGCGTACTGCTGGTCTGTCTGAAAAACACAGAGACAAAGGGAGCAGGAGTGACACCACTGCCGGCTTGATTACACCTGCTGTGACTGAACTTCCGTCTCAGTTAACATCAAGCTAGGTAAACGGCACGGTGAGACGTGTAAAACCTGGAAAATCTGTAAGCTGCCTTGGGTAAAATTTAGATTTGGGCTCAGTCTGTGTGCTCCTGCATTAACATCAGTGTGAGCAAGCGCTCCTTGGGAATCGCTGGGTCATGAATTCTGATGAACTCTGATCTCTGACCATTTCCTGGAAAACGAACGTAGGTACACCATGATTTCACGGAAAGCCTTTATGCAAATAATACTACATTACACTGTCACAGGAGGGAGCAAAAATCTTACTGGTTAATGCAGTACACTTGACACTTCTGTATAAATAATTCAACTGTATGAAGTAGTAAACGTGGTAAGTATCTTTGAATGAAAGTGTTAGCAATACAACCAAATATAAAAAGGCAATGTGTGTGAACTCATCAGACAGACACTGTGTACACACAGGCAACGCATGTCATCTGAAAGACACATGCTGGCAGAATGAACACACAGACAACAGCAACGACGACGGTAGCGCTTTTGGTACCAACCCATCTGTCTACCTGAGGTAGGCACCGGCACGCTCACACAAACCCCCCCACCCCCCTGTCGGGTAACTGGGCAAGAGCTGGAGTGTGGGAGCCTATTATTACTGAGCCCAGAGAAGGAAAACATTTTTACAGAAGCCCATTTACAGAGCCAGGACTGAGAAAACATCAATAACCCTTCATCCGCATTAAACAGCCAGCGAAAAACCTGTCGTCCCTTTAATTCCCTCCCTTGTCGAAGAACCAATGAGAATAAACCCAGGCAGCCTAATTACACTCGCTGTGCGATTCTGTGTGTGTGTGTGTGTGTGTGTGAGACGAAGGGAGCATGGCTTTCTTGAAGCAGTGTTGCGTCTCTGTGTCAGGGACAAAGCAAGGACGGCAGAAAGAGGGAAAAAAACCAGATGCAATCTGAAAAAAAAACCACGGTCCGCAAACATTCCATCACCAAGGTGCAGCTGAGCAGTATTTACCAGTCAAACACCGACTGAGGTCCAACCAGCTGCGGCCCACCCTCTGTACTTTGAGG
This sequence comes from Mormyrus proboscirostris, assembly GCA_026779585.1. Taxonomy (NCBI): domain Eukaryota; kingdom Metazoa; phylum Chordata; class Actinopteri; order Osteoglossiformes; family Mormyridae; genus Mormyrus; species Mormyrus proboscirostris. Next base: position 3,669,680 of record JAODKF010000002.1, read on the forward strand.
TAATTATTTCCTGGGCCTGTCCCCGCCCCCCCCACGTATCTGTCACAGCCCCCATGGGGTATTACCATTTAACCACCAATGTACATCAATCAAGCAGGTTATACTGCCATTGTGGAAAAGCAAGACGCATTAAATATATTACATTTACAGTGACTTAAAAGGCTCTTAAAGAATCGGTGCTTCAGTCTGCTGCTTATAGCATTAGTGCACAGTATATGAGCTGTGCAGAGCGGTAAAATAACACTGAGAGCGGCCACATTAATCAGACAGAGGGCTAGTTAATTAATGCAGGTGTCTGCTGCATGCAGGCATTGGCCTGTAGTAGTAAATTAAGTGCCGGCTATTTAAAACTCAGTGATGAAGTAAGATTCCTGGAGCAAAGGAGAGCAAACCTTTGGCCCGTGACAGACTGGGATAAAGAGCAGTTACACCATCAGCGGCCTCACAAAGCATCCAGGAAGCCACACTCACCAAAGGGCATCATGGGAAAAGGCACGTGACAGGATGCGGGAGGCAGTGGGGCGAGTCAGTCAGCATGCGGTGGAGGGGTGGATAAGGAGGGTGTGGGGGCTGGGAGGGGCGTGTGGCCGAGCGTGATCTGGTCTCGTGGTTAATGATATCTCATTTAAGGCACAGCCATGCATATATGAAGACACACACACACGCCCCACACCCCCCCCCCCCCCCCGGCATACACACACTCACACACACTTGCACACACACAGTGCCCCCCATAGGGCAATGTACCATGTAGCCAATGTCTGTCACACCCTCTGTTATTGTGTCACCTGCTGCATACGAATACAACCATGCTCACGTGCACACGCACTCACCCATACTCACGCCCGCACACACCTGCATACACACACATGCACGTGCACACACTCACCAGTACTCACACCCACATACACCTCCATACACGCACATACGCACGCATATACGCACTCACTCATCCATACACGCTCACGCATACACTTGTTATTTTTTACATATGTGAGATCGTTCTATGTATGCAGATGTCGGTGTGCATTTACATGCATGTAACGTATGTGGGCATCTCTGTACCGGTCAGTGTGTTTATGTGCTTGCATGTGTGCATGCTGTGTATAAATACACACACATGAACATAGGTATGAAGACACACCTACATGCAGATATACACACAACCAGGGGCCCATATGACAGCACCAACGAAGAGGAGGAACCGTTTTCAGGAAATGGTGCTGGTACGGGTACCCAGAGGGGACAAAAAGGGAGAGATGCCGGTGACACGCTGAGACTGGCAGCAGGGGAAAAGTAGCAATTATCATCATAATGAATCGAGTGACCTCTTTAATGATTAATCAGATCAGCAGCCCTGACGTTACTAATGTGGCCTCATTCACTGCTTGGCGCTCACGCAAAGCGGCAGCTGTTCTGTGCATGTGCCGGTTAGGAGCCGGAGAGGGAGAGGGAGACGTTCGGTGCCCGCCCAGCCCTCTACCTGCGGACGTTAACGCTTCACGCTGGCTAGTGTTAACTAGGGGACGGGAACTGTGACATGGACAGGAGTCACACGCACACACACAAAGGTAAGACGGCTCGCCTAGCACATAAATACACACACACACACACACACACACACAACACCAAACAACAACAAACAAGAGGATTATACTCAAATTTCATCCATATCACCTAGCTGTCCACACATCCCCAACTCACACTGGATTAGCCAAATTTTAGGTTAGATTACGTTATTACTACTGGGCGCACGGCTTCCACATGGCTCTACAGATGGATACAGGGTAAGCAAATGCTTGCATTGCACTTATATGCCCCCGCGGCCTCCCCAAAATGTCCTCGCACGCCTCCTCACACGCCCACACGCCAAGTGTTCAGTACCTCTGTCCCCGTGGTGCTTTACCTGGTCAAAAAAAAATGCATGTGTCTGCCGACAACGGACACGGAATGCAAGGCAGCCGCAGCCGACGGAGGATAGATGACTTCGGCGGTGGTGGGTGAGAATTAGAAGTGAGTGGAGAGCCAGTGAGATCGGAGCACCAACCTCAGCGATGAAGACCACGATGACACAATCCTCCCGCTCCGCGGGGCTCAGCTCGGACATCAGAGAGCTGAGCGTGTCAGTCAGATAGGAGTGAACCTCCCGCTTCACACTGGGGACCCCCATCACTATCGACACTATGAACAGAAATGAGAAGAAGCATCGATTTTATATACTTTATTTTATAAACACGATGGAAAAGTAGGATAAGCTACAGAATAAAACCCTTCAGGTTTCAGTTCTTGGTTCTTGATTCATTTACCGATTATTCTCATAGGCCGTTACCTCACTGTTGTTTCCAGTAACAGTACAGGGTTAATAAAAATGTATTTTTGGCCAGGATTTTGGGCCCCTGCTAAAGAGCCACTATCATCATTAAGACAAACTTGCATTTGCCTGTCATGAATTTTACACCTTAAGATAATGTTCCTACTTCCTGCGAGGCAGCCACGAGCTGAATCGCTGCTGAAGGAGAGTAAGGGCCTGCGGCTTTGCTGGAGCACCGATGCTCATCATTATGGCCACGACTTACTTTGCAGACACTGTGGGAGCAGAATGAAGTGGCCCTGACATTTGGGGGACATTTCTAAAGGAGTGGTATGGAGACATGAACGAGGAAGGGGGTGGGTTGAGGGTAGAGTGCGAGGACCTTGTGTGGATAGGAAGAGAGCTGTGTGGTTTATGGGGGCGAGAATGGGAGAGATGGGAGTAAACAAGGGAGATGAGATATGGGTGTTGTGAATGGGGTGAGGACTGACATGAGGATGCGTACTGATGTCAGGAGAGGTCTAGCTGCTACCATGCATGGAGCCGGGTGGCGCTGATAAGCCACTGGGTGATCGGCTGTGGTCAGTAGTGGGAGGGGCTAAGGAGAGGCGCTCACCCCCGGTTCGCCCCTGGCCCACGTGCACAGCTGGCTGCAGGCTGCTCTCCTTGGCCAGGAGATGGGGCAGGTGGTGGAAGATGCTGGGCAGCTGCAGCACATTCTTACTGCTGGAGACGTTCCATAGCTTCAGCTTGGTTTCATCTGGAGCCAGGGAGGTCGCGGGACACAGGTCAGAAGACATCCGAAAGAAGAACAAGCAGAAGTACAGGGTAGTGCAGGAGTAACAGATGTGCTCATGCTTGCAGGATTAAATTCTCACAAGAGCCCTGGAGCAAGCTAAATAACCTAAATTGTTCCAGTAAAATGTATGATTGTCTAAAACAGTGCATGTAGGGCCTTTTACATGCCTTTGGCTCTTCTTGTACTGGGATAAATACACAACCAGTAGAACTGACATCCATGTCTGAGAAAAATAGCATTGCAGACTGTACAGTATGTGTAGGCTGCGTAAATCCAGCTTGGGGAATACCTACCAAATGCCTACTGTGAAGCGCAAAAACACATATGTAACCCCACAGCCGAGCAAGGTAGAAATTCAACGTCAAACTCTCATCTAAAATGAGCATGAACATGAACTCTTAAATACAGTTAAAAATACCAGTCAGCTCTGCCTTTCATTGTGTCTCAGTCGCTTAGCCGGCTAATGGGTTGTGTTTGGGACCTACCCAACACGCTGCTCCAGAGGCGTCTCAGGTGTTATTACATTTGAAGTAGGCGAGCAGCTTGTTTATTATGGTCCTCAGGTGTGGGTAGGTTTCCCCAGCAGCCATACCTGACAAACTGCTCCAGGTGCGGTTGATGTCTCGCAGCGCCTGCTTCTCCGCTATGGCCCTCTTGATCTCATCCAGGACCAGGTTCAGCTCTTTGGAGCGTTTCAGGTTCTCCTGCTCGGCCGAGTGAAGCCGCTCCCTCAGGGCCAGAAACTCTCTCTGATAAATGTCCACCACATCACCTGATAGAGAAAGAACATGGAATGGGGTTACAACCAAATGTATTATTCACCACAAGATGCTTTTTTTAATCTATTGTTAGATTACGATTACAGCTTGACATCTTATGCTTTTGTGCATGCAAACTGCTGATTATCTGCTTCAGTAAGTTTAAGTTAAAGTGTGCTGAAAATATCACAACAGCAGTACGCCTCCTCCTCCAGTTCCCCGAGACTTTGTGCCTGCAGTTAAATTCCTTAATCACTCCACCACCTGCTAACTCACTCTAGAACAACACTATGGGAGAATAATGGTGCTGTCCTCAACGCTGACTGACCATGTGACCTTGTACCACCCAAGTTTAAATTTCCACTAGCGATGCGTGGGAATCTGGCATGGTTACCCTGACAACGATACTATGGGTGGCCAGACAACTAGGTTTCTGGTATCTCCAGACAATGGCAGAAGGTATATCTACACTGAGAACGGTTGAATTTGCAGAAGAAGAAGAAAAAAAAAAACAACAGCAGGTATCTCATCGCACATCCCCTTTTATCTCTCTACTACATGGGCAGAGGTTTTGGAATTTGGACCCATGAGATAATCTGATAAAGCTTCCTGGGATGAAGAGCCCCCTTTCTGTAAAATGAGGGGCTGGGATGAGACTGGCCACTAGAGCAGAAAAGACTCGGGCCAGAGGCTGTGCTGTAATTTTATTCTCCACATGAATCCCTGAAGAGCAATATCTTTCTGACTAATCATGGGCATGTCCTACTGTCAGACTGAGGGATCCCATGACCAGAAGAATGATAAACAGCATTTTCCTTCTGGTAGGGGCGCTTTAACATGCACACTGATTTGCTCCGCATGAGCCTCAGTCTTTTCAGCTTGAAACAGTGAGTAAAACTGAGAAGCGGCCAAGGAGATGCCGGGCAGAATGAAATGAAGCGGGGAGAATGTCGCTGTCTTTCGGAGCGCGTTCCTGTCGAGCAGTATTTCACAGCAGGGTCAGAGTGAAAACTGCCAGAGCATTGTGTATGTAATGTTCAGGTTGCGAAACCCTGCCACATTTCCAAATGACACTGAGCGCGTGCATACTGCTGTCAATGCAAACACACACACACACACATTTACATTTCATTAGCAGATGCTTTCATCCAAACTGACACATTTTTTGGTGAAACAAGGTTAAATAGTCCACGGAAAAACTGGAGATAAAGCACCGTGCTCAAGGGCCCAGCGGTGATATCACTGTGCCGACCCTGAGACTTAAACCAACGACCTTCCGATCATGAGCACCGCCTCATAACCCGCTGAGCCACACACAAGTCCCCCAGTGTACTCAGCTAAGGGCTTATTAATTGATACATCATGACACTGACTTTGGCACCACGCTTTATTAAATATCTTTTAGACGCAGGAAATTTGTGTTAAAAGTGGGAACAAATACACAGAAAACACTAGAGGACAGCCCAGCCTTCCAGAGGTCTTCAGGTTTGATTCCTCAACGGCCGACAGAATGAGGAAATCAATGCTCCGCTGCGGGTTTTATACTTTGTCTCCTACTGTTGGGGAGATGAAAGTGAACAGCCTAGCGAAGCTGTACAGAAAAGACAAAAAGCCTAGCGGGTGTGGAACCGCCTGTGGAACCGCCTGTGGAGACCAGCGGTGGGACAAAAATCAAATCAGAGTCACAATTTTACGTGGTCCAACCCTTTCCTAAAGCGGGGTATTTACCAAAGCAATTTACCGTGCCCACGGCTATGACAGCGAGGCTGCTGGCAAAACCGTCTGTCGTCTGCTTCACTCTCTTGTCATTCATCGCCCCCCTCGGCTCCAACAACAGCACAAAAGTTCAAAACCAAGATGCCGACAGGAATGGGGACGATGCTGTAAGGGCGTACCCTCACAGTCATCAACCCCAACCTGACTGATCGATTCACTTTGAATACGAGGAACAGAGGGCAAGGGCACCATTCCAAAAACTGCTTGAGTAAGACTAACAAAACACGCAGCTATCTCTGTTCGTGGAGCTAAGAGCTGCCAAGAGTTACTCTGTCATGCACTGCAGTCACCTGAGTGAAATACCCATCTAAACAGCATTATAGAGTCCGTCACGGCATCTCCTACTGTATACAACATTTATGTACCTACAGTAGCTTGACCTAAGAAGAAATAAACTTCTCGCCTCTGGTCCGACCAAATAGTTGTGCGCCCAGATCTAGCATCTTGCTAAAACTGAGTTTAACTAAAGTCTAACTGAAAAGAAACAGATGTCTGACTATAGGTGTGACTGAAAACAGCCACACATCTCGGGACCTGTTAGTACCGGCCATGCTACTAAGATTCTAATCTGACAGATAATGCTGTCGCACATGAGGCCGACATCCGGACAAACAGCGAGATGGAGTTCCAAAGCAATGATGTCACCTTTCCAGCCTGCTCCCTCTCTCAGGCCGGGCTAAAGCCCTCACCCCGCAAATCTGGATTTCGGGACAATTCGTCTTTAGCGACCTCTTCTGCCTTGCACACCCCCTTTGCGGTGTCACGGCTGGAAGCTGGAACCGGGAGAACAAGATGCAGGGCTGTAATCTTCAACTGGAGCAGATTAGCAGCTGTGAAAAATCATTCCTGTTCCTCTCCTTCTCCTCCTCCAGCCCAGCGCTGCCCTTCCTCTATGAGCGGCTTAGGTTTCTCAGAATGTGTCTTAACCCATTATCATTCTGCCTTATGCAGTACTAAAGGAGCAAGTTAAATTAATACACTCCTGTATTTCAAAAGCAGTGCAGTGCAAAAGTCTTACGCAGTCAAAGAAAGTGATATTTAAATGATCTTCATCTCCCCTAAAACCACCCCAGTATTTGCAGCAAACATCCGATACTGTACATACATGTATTTTTTGACTTTAGCTCACCATGTTTGGCTAATCGACACCACAGTGACTTTTTAAATGAATTTAATTAATGAATTGAGTGAACTGGTGGTGAAATTTAACATATATACATGGAATGGCTGAGGTGCCCCTGAGGAGAGCTTTGGGAGCTGATGTAGTGTCCATCTAGCCATCCAACTAGATATTCAGTGAGTTTTGTAAGTAAATAAGTAAGCAAATTTTATTTATAAAGCACATTTAAAACTGACCAACGTGCTTTACAATAATAATGATAGTAAAATGAATTGAAAAATAAAATAAAATATAGAAATAGAAATAGTAAAATTACTTTTGGGAGGACAGAAGAAATTCTTGTTAGTTTTTATTGTGTGACTCTTAATTTGCATATGCCCTAATGTTAAATTTAGTTTTTTTTTATTGTTCTGCAAATATACAATTATTACCCAGATAAGTAGCTTTAAACATTGATTTTTGCACAGTACTGTATGTAATCGATGAAAAGAAAAGTGAAACTTCAGATGACGGTGGTTCTCCTGAATTAAAGGAGCTCGTATTTTTGTTTGTTTTTTAAGACACTGGAGACCTGCTGTTGACATTTAAGGCGACAGGGGCTATGCGCTAGCCTAGCGCCTCGTTATCACTCAAGCACACCTGCGCTCACTACTGCCCTCCTATATAAAATGCATGAAACCGCTACAGGCTAATAATGTCTGGTGAGGAGGGATATGGTCATGATCTCGGTGTAGTCGTCACCCGGGGACTCGACGGCAGGCAAGTCTAGCCCTGGCCCACCGGGTGTTAGCCATCAGTTCCCAGCAATCAGCTGACATGGACCTGGCAGCACAGTGCTGAGGGGACAGTGGGGAGGTTGTGATAAAGAACGAACTCAGACATGGACACGAACACAAGCTACCAGTGAAAGAAGCTGAATGCACACAGTGCAGTCTCCCTTTAGTGAAGGGCTTATCTTCGGGGACCATAGTGATGGGTCTTACAAGAGTGCAGCTGCTCTTCTGTCACCTTTTATCTCCGTTGTAGGGCAAAGCATAACTGGGTTAGGGACTAAAATATGGCAGGTACAATGCTAAGTTACACATAACTGTCAGCTTGCGATTGTGTTAAGAATCCCGTTATCTTGTAAACAATTAGTTTAATAAATAATTAGAATGCTGGCTATTGTAGCCCATTAACCCATGTTGACCAATAAGCCAATTAGACTGTGATGCCTAATCAGGCTCAGATATATTCCCTGTTAGATTGTGCTCACTGTAGATGCTTATTAGACGACGCAGAATGCAGTAATCACACTGTACTGACTATAGCGGCCTATCAGCCTGTGAATTCAGGGGCCCAGGAGTCTGGTGGCCAAACGCAGAGGCATGATTCATCCGTAATGCAATATGCCCAGAAGAGTGCTGCAGATTCTTGCACAGTGACAGCCTTAACGGGAAGTGGAGTGCGTTAATGCAATTCGCATCGATTCAAGAAGCAGCTTCCTCTGTGTGATTGGAAGACAAAAGTGGTACTGGAGAGATACCTCCATGCCACGGGGTTCCTGAGAAGCCGGACATGCTCACCTGTCTTCGGAGGAGACGAAAAGGAAGCAAAAGCTGCTTTTCGATTTAAATGTTCGTGGGAAATTTCAGGAAGCGCCGAGATGGATTAGGAAGCTTTTGTGTCCCGAACTCCCTTTCATCCATTTGATAGGTTATTTTGTGGACGTCTGGGTGTGGCTTGGAGCACCAGTCAGCCCTCTTCCTCGCACAGATGGGGTCTCTTACTCGAGTGTATGCGGCAGATGGAGGAGGCGGTGGTGGAGTTTGGCATGGCGCCTGAGAGCCATCAATCAAACAACTGAGTAAAGAGCATCTTTAGAATAAGCAGCATGTCTAGATACGTTTACCAGGAAGGGGAACAAAAATCAAAATCTGAAACCAAATGGAAGAAAAGTGTAAAATGATTCTATGAAACCAGGACAATGATGGCTGCATGCTCCCTGGTTATGAGGTATAGGATGAGTGTCGGTCAAATAAACAAGATGAAGAAGCTGGACCTACTGCAGTCAATGTTGCCTCTGATATGCAGGTGAAAAAGGTCACAGAGATTTAGGGCTGGGGGGGGGGCACTTAAAATGACCTGCATCTGAATTGTAAAAATTAATCATATGAGAAAAGGAAATAAACATTGCTGAACTAATTCAGTCTATTCCTATGTCTAGATGACATTTGACTGGCTTTCAGTTGAAGGGATCTGAGGTAACTCGTATATGCCTGACTATAGAATTACATCCTAGTATAGAGTTCCAGTTAATTTTAAATGAGAAACAAAAATGTGGTTCAAATCCTACAGTCGAAATGCCTTTCAGTCTGCTGCGGCAGCCAGTGGGTGCTAAATAGCAGCTTTTTGTCAATGTAGTCTGGATTTCATGCATCTACTATCCTGACCTCTAGCCAACTGAATATGCTACACTGCAGCAGCTGACCTGAGTGTCAGCAGACATCCTAGGCTATGTGGGTGTTCCAGCAAAGGCCTTTTTATTTGGCTACAGCATCATTACCACATTAGCTTAACCAATTACTACATTTTGAACTGGGTTTGAAACCTCATACTGTGTACCCAACCCTGCAATGAAAAACTGTGTGCAGGTGCAGACCCTTCTGACTGCACATTTAGGCGCTGAGATCACTGTGCTGTGGCTCTGTTTCCAGTGTAGGAGCACAGCTGGAGCTGGTTTCGAGTTGGAGTCCAGTTAAAGGCCCTCCACCGGGCCCAGATCCTGCCCCACTCGCTTGGACGTGGAAATGTCCTGGAAGCGGCCACCAGAAAAGAGGAACAACAGAAAGCAGTTTTTCCAGGCCGTTGGGTAAAGTCAGTGCCTGTGAATGGTCTAGGCAAACGTGAAGTAGAATGAAGGACCGTTTCCAAATTTACGCATTAAAAGTTTATGAAAGAGAATAAGCAATGCGTTTTATAAATACTGCACATGGCGTAACGCTAAACTACTGATATGATGCAATAGAAGCAAAAAAGTCATTTCCTAAAAGCAATACTACAAACCATTTAATCTAGAATTCAACAACGTTTTCCAGAATAAACAGAACACGAATGTCACAGAACACATAATCTAAACTGTCCACATGAACAACAGCGTAGCAGAGAGTTTGACATTGGGGGATGGAGGCACAACTTAATGATGTAAATACAAAGGTCTGTTTATTGGGGGGGGGGGGAGGGGGGGGTGAAGGCAGCCAAATTAAATATCGAGGTGGAAACGCCCCCTCCCCCCGCCGACCCCCCGGCACCTACCGCTGCAGTTGCCCATGTTTTACATCCAACGCTACATTCAGGTTGTATAGCAGCTTATCTGGTGTAAATACTACAGCAGGACACCTTCCAGGATTCAAACTAGCACCCTGTTAATAAATGAAACCGACTGGGCTCCCAAGGGTGCTGCACGGAAAAAGCTGTTTTTATCTCGAAAGCTTCAAAAAGTAGCAAAGCTATTTTTAATAAAGCTATTATTTACTTCAGATTAAGCCTGAAAAAAAAAATACATCACAAATATGAACTTTGTGTTCTGACCTCGGTAGAACACAGATCTACCAAGCGATTTTTTTTAACACATGAAAATAAACAGAAAGGCTACAATTCTGGCAGACTGAACTGATACGGATCCAACTACATTAACAATCTTCCTCTGTACATTTAGTCTGTCTACCACTGAATCACATAACGATGCACCACAGGAAAAATATATACTTGTAAATCCACCATATTCAACTGCTTCCCAGACCCAAAGACATGGCCCAGCACCCTGGGACGCCTCGCTAAGCTGTTCTCCAGCACCCTGGGACGCCTCGCTGTTCTCCAGCAGCCAGAAGAAGGAGACACTGTAGTGAGACATAATTCTGAACAGGTCTTTGGAAAAACATCAGCCAGCCATCTCACCGCAAACAAGGCCCCACCTACAACACCTACCATTTCACAGAAGCTACTGGAAAGTAAAACACGGGCAAGCGGAAAGAGGAATATTTAAAATCTCCAGCTTCAACAGACAGCTCTTTCTCTTCAAAATCCTGGACCGGCAGTTTTGTTTAAACAGGGGCCTGCTTTGCGACCAAAATGGAGCTGCCTTTAGATGGGCCCCCCCAACCCAAAACACGGTTCTGACACAACTAACACAGCCAAGAAAACCACAGATCTGCAGCCTGCCTCCAGTGAGAGTGCTTCAGTTGGCTGGGGGCAACTATAGGCACACTGATTAAGTACCTTCATCAGCATAAAGTTGATCACCTCTTCCAGTTCTCCTCCCTGACCCTCAGTGCCCCTCCTGCTTGGTGGAAGGCCGCCTGTCTCCCCAAAGCAATAAGTCGAGTCAGTTTTCCCAAATGCATGGATGGTATGAAATTATAATCTTAGCAGTTCCCACTATTGTGTGAAAATACACAAATTATATCCATAATTATTGTGCAATTCTAGAAAACATGGTGCTTGTTTATTTTTTGCATTGAGCAGGAAGGGGTCGGTGACAGGCTTATTTTTCCACTTTAGGTGGCCCCCACGTTTTACTCTTCTTGCCACCCCACACCCTAAGCCTTTACTATGCCCTTCCTCTGAAAATAGTCTGGTGCCACTATTGGTCAGTTCAGGCTCTCGGACCGGCTGAGATAGACTAACGCTACTTACATTACACTGTAAACAGTGTAAAACTTCATGCTGGGCCAGAAGATAACACTGCATGCCAAAAACCGGTTTATGTCTCTGCATCAAGCAAACAAAGCATTTCTCCTTCAGCGAGCGAACAGTACTGTGCTGGACACAGTGGACATGCTCCAGAGGCACAGGCAGAACCCAACACAGGGAAGACGTGCAGCAATCAGGAGGCACAGATTCCCATGCTGTGACATGCATGTGAATGTCCAGACGCACGTAAATATACACACATACTGTGCAAAAGTCTCAGCCTGCCAAAGAGAATTATGCTGAAATTTATTTCATGTTGGTGTAAAACTAGGATATTATCTCTGTCAAAATGTGTTAGCTTAGCCATTTCAAGACGACTCCTATAGTTACCCCAGCATTCGTACCAAGCGCCCAATATACCAACGATATACTGTACCACACATCAGTAACTTAATGGAGAACAGGGAAAAAGAATCATTTTAATTGGGTTTCTGTTCATTTGTACACATTCTAAACTCTACACATATAGATACAGTCATGTATTTGGGGTTATATATTGTATATATAATCCAAATTCAGTTTTTGCTGTACAAATACACCCATAGTACTCAAATTAATAGCATGAAACATTTTCTTTAACTGTCTAAGACCTGCACAGCACTACATGTGCATTTCAGGAGACAGACACTAGGACACTTAACCACACACAAATACACACCAACCCACCCACCCACAACACAAAGACCCACCCACAGATCTGCACACTAACCCCCATTAGCAGAAACACACATGCAAAAAGCCCAGCTAGGGGCACCCAGTTCTGCTCAAACTGCACATGTGCCCTAACACTCCCACGCATGCAGGACACGGACAGCACGATTCATCCGGCCTCTGAAATCGGATCCTGCTATCCCTGATCCTGGCAGAATGCGACTCTGAAGCAGACCCTCTGGCTTCCAGGGAATGTATGCGCCAGGCAGCCAGTTGAATACCACATTACATCATCCTGCCCATTCCAGAAGCATTAATTCATTCTCAGACGTAGAAGCATGTCTCTCCTTTGCCAGGTACACTCCTTGATACAGTGGCTCTGTGAGTTAACCAATCAGCTGCCATATGCAGGGCTCTGAATCTATCCTTAGTGCTGAGGCTGCAATTTGCATACTTGTAAAAATTCTAGAGTAACAGCCAAAGACACATAGTTCATGGGAAATTACTATTCTGAAGCAACCTTGGTGATTACACCTTACTTGTTGCCCTGGGGTGAGTTCACCCCACAACTGGAGAAGCATTTACTGAAAGGTGGTAGACAGTTATGTTCCACTGAGTGATATTTGTATATTTCACTATGATGTATTCTTCATTGATTGAACTTACAATATCTTAGAGTTACCTGTTGACCTGCACTCATAGACTTGGATTAAAGGTGTAACGGCTCTGAAGTCAAGACCAAACCTGCAATATAAACATTGCTGATCTCGTGTCGCAGCTCCAGATCCATGGCACTCCCCCCCTCCCACCAACCTCTTGTTACGTTATTCATGGGAGAAAACTCATTTCTCATTTCACAAGCTGTGTATTTTATAAATATTATACATTACACCTTTTGTTGTCTTACAACTGCATGTATCACATGACATTTTTTGGTCCAATCATAATCGAGTGATCACACCTGTGGTAAAAGCTAGGCTAGTTTCATTTGCTCAAGATGGATAATAAGTCTAAGATTATTATTCCCCCTGGCACATTCAGGTCAGTGGTGAGAGAATGTTTTGGTTATCCAGTTTATGTCTGACTGGTCTTCAGAAAAGTTTTTTTTATTTTTTTAATTTATTTTTCATTACATAGCTATTTTATGTGAAGTTAATTAAACATGTTTTTTGTGTTGTCTTTAATGTTCCAAGCTGTTGGAGATTAATAAAACTATTCCCCACAAAAAAAAAAAAAAACGAGGTATGAACCAAACCATTGATCTGGAGAATCATTACACCCCTAGTGTGCCAAAGTTCAGGGAAGAAACCATGTCTTGCATGCAGATCATTATTAATTCTTAACTTGGCAAGCAATATCCCTGCATCTCTTTGTCAATAATAAGGTTCATTGGTTGTTTCGCTATTTTACCCTCATAGTAGGAGGTGGAAATTTCAGGCCCAAAAAGTAAAAAATCCAGTCCAAGATTTTGCTTCAACCAAGCAGCTGAGTTCTCTGTGTCTGTGACTCTTTATGCTCAAATGGTTGGTTGAAACAAAATCTTGGAATGGATTTTTACTTTCTGGACCTGAAATTCCCAGCTCTGCTCATAGTCAGCATTGTGAAGGGCCCCTAACAGCTGATTAGGTCAAACTCCAGAGCATGATTCGTGGGAACCACAGTAAGCATCTGGGATAAAGGGGACCAACTTTAATCCTTCCCCCCACCCTACAACGCAGGGACAGAGACATTCCATTTTTCCTATTCCTGATGCAAATGTTGGAAGAAAATACAAGAGGTAAGTACACAGTGGACTATCAAATCTCCATATTGCACAAAGTGCAGACATGTACTGGTTTGCTTGAGTGATTAACGTGAACTTAACCCCTTAGACACCTCAGCCTTAATTCTCTATTTAGAAATCTCTAGTACAGCTGAGCGAGATTCTGCTTCATTAACTCTAGCTCTACCAATCATAACACCTTCAGGATCATTGGTTTCTATCCACATCCTTAGGCTCTCTTGCCATTTATCAAACATTTCAGCCTTACCTTAGCATATTTGTCTTTCCATTAAACTCACTGTACATTTTCTGCATTTCCTAGTGATGAACTTGTAGCACTGAGGTAGTATTACGTCCTAACTGAAGGCTACGTCATAACAAATTTCTTTTCAGCATATAAAAATTTTACACTCAGAAATTATGTTGTCATCCATTCCATACTTATTATGCAAGTATATTTATTTACATTTTACTATTCTTATTTTTTGTAAATTAAAAAAAAAAACTGCAGCAGCATGTGTTATGTCCCTAATAACCAAAAACAGCAAATTAAATGAATAATTTAACATAAATTCCCCCACAAACATTTTTACACCAGGCTGTTTCTGACATTATAAGTGTGAAGCCTAGTAAAATGATCTGGGCAGCGCGATGCGGGAGGGACCCAGTTGCACAAGGTTTATTTTCAAACATTAATCCCAAACCATAATCCAAAACACAGGTGGCATGTCATAAGGATGGCAGCAGGGAGAATACACAAGCTGTAACACAAAATCCGCAGTCCAAAACAGACAGGAGATTGTAAAGAGCAATACCAACAAGGGCAATAGTGCCAAAACTAAATGATGATACTTTATCAATCGTCACGGGGAAATTCTATTCTCAGCTACCCCATTGAGCTCTCCATGAAACACACAGATGAGCGTAAGCATAAGAGCAGTGACCTACAGTTCCTGCAGAGCTGAGGGTTAAGGGGCTTACTTAAGGGCCCTTATACATATGACCGTTCTGCGGAGGACAGGCTTGAATTGGTGACCTTCTGATCACAGGCACAGAGCCTTAGCCCACTGAGCCCCCCCCTCCCCCCCCCCAAGAGGCTCGCATAGCTGATGGAGCCACTGATATGCAAACCCTCAGGCAAAAAAACACAAGACAAAGGGTAAAGCCAACCGATCAGGGGAGAATCATGTACATGAACAAGGTCATCAGGAGAATGAATGCTCACTATGGTGTAGCCGCATAATGCCTTGCAAAGAGGTAACTGCAAGCAAGGGTCCAAACATACCCAACCAGTAATGAGCTCAAAAGCCGCATGTGTTCTTAATTGTCTAGTGAACCAGAGTGTGGCCAGACAAGCCTGACTGATCAGAGACCCCTTCACAGGTGGCTCGGAAAGACGTAGACTGCCTACCAGCCAGATGCCCATGGAGGCATGGAGCGGAACTGCTTGGAATGGAGTGACAGAAATCCTCGATGAGCAAAGGATACAGAATGTCACAGGAAGGAACCCACATTGCAAGTGGCCCCCCCTGGTGCCAAGAAACTCAACAGTGAATGAACAAAGAAAACCAGAAGATCATAAAGTGGTTTGAACGACCTGGAGAGAGTATCTACTGTTTCATTGACTGTTACCTTTCGCCCAGACATAAACTTAAAACTGGCACAGAAAAGGATTCGCTTAGTTTTCCTAAGATTCAGCCTCGTTGATTCAGATTCCCCTTCCAGCCAATGCCATGGCTTCTTGATGGCCAGCAGTTCCCCGTTCGCCGCGTCGTAATTCCTTCTGTTCTACTGGAGAGAGCTTGTAGTAATAAAACGCATGGGAAAGTAGCATGTGGAGTGAAGCATGCCAATGAGAAGGAAGGACTCCCACAGTGACCTCCGAAGTATCAACCTCCACCACACATAACAGAGTAGAGTCTGGCTGTTCGAGCACAGGTTCAGGAGTAAGTGATAAAGCAACTGGAGGTATAGGGAGAGAACAGACTAAAGCTCATGCACTTACGGCTGCCAGGATAAAAAAAGATCTGCGCACTGTGCTTGCAGGTAATTGCTCTGTCATACCTCAAACAAAAGTGTTTCTGGATCCCAGCCATTGGCAGGATGATCAAACACCTCCTTAGATGATATATAAACTAGTGGCTCAGAATTCGGCGCAGTTCTATTCAACACTATTGTCCACTGCGGAGCTTTTGCCACCAATAAAAATAACAAAATGGATCTTGCCTCTAACGTACATAAAACACTGCATTATGATAAAAACAGTGACGTGCTTGAAGCTGTAGGCGACCATTGCTCCAGAATCCAGTGGGGTGTGCTGCATCAAGTGACCTCGCAAAGTTTGCAGAATTTGACCTTGCTCACCAAATGCCTCTTCCTGTGGAGTCAGTCTTGCCTCAGGTTCCACAGATAGCAAGGTATAGTGTAACGTAATGATACAAGAAGATCCAGTTGCAGATGGTTAATTTTCAAAATCACATACCAAATCCATAATCCAAAACACAGGCAATGTCATAGGGCTGCAGAAAGACTAAATCCAGAACATCGCCTGACATCCATAGTCTAAAATGTAGACAGTAGACTGAAAAGCAGCAAAGGGCAACATGAGAAGAGCAGCAAAACCAAGACCCACGACAAAAGACAAAGAAGAGGGTCATCAGAGACACAAACACTCAGTATGGTATAGTCATGCAATACCGCACAAAGAGGAGGCTGCAGACAAGGCAGGAAAACCCAGCCAGAAATGAGCTCAAATGCCAAAGGTGAGCAAACAGTCAAGCGAAGTGGATTGTAGCCAAAGCAGGCTTGACGCAAATATGACAGTCTTCACATGACCGCTTTTATCAACATCCTGAGAAAGCATCTGTTTCATCAGCTGGGGTATTAAATTTAACTTGTTACTTAGTGAATCACTCCTTTTATAAATACATACAAAAGCACTTGTTATGACAAAGAGGATTTCTTAGTCCTGTATTCCTTGTGGGAAAGTCTTTCATAAAAAGTATAATAGTTGAAGTTTCCTTAACATCATTAAAATATCTCTTTTTCTCTCTCCTCCTTAAACATGATACATAGCTAAAGCCAGGGTTATATCTAGAAATTCTGGGCCCCCTGACGAAGT
>JAODKF010000002.1:3703112-3730969 GCA_026779585.1 Mormyrus proboscirostris
ACACACACACACACACACACACACACACACACACACACACAGGTTTGTTGTTAAATCTTTGTGGGGACTCTCCATTCATTTCTATGGGGAAAACTCTAATCCCAACATGACTTTAACCCCTAACCCAGCCCTAATCTTAACCGTAAGTAATCAAACAAAATACGAGTTGTTTGGCATTTATAGTATTTTGATTGCATTCACAGATCTTTGTGGGGACCTGGAAAAGGGTCCCCACAACGTCAGAATACCAGGTTTTTATTACATTGTGAGGAACGTTTGGTCCCCACAATGTAATAAAAACATAATTCACACAGACAGACACACACACAGACACACACACGGTGAAGAACAGTGATGGCAGTGTGGCCAGTAGCAGATGGCAATGCAGTAAAATGCAGCAAGGGGTAGCTGAGGCCTGCCCACTACAGTGACCCTTCCCGCAGTTCAGCACCACACTGAGTGCTACGGAAACAGGGTTCCCATTTGGCCACACCCCCTCACCTGCTCTCAGCCAATTGAAAACGCAAATCCGGGCTACCCAGCCAGGCCACACCCACAGCGCAATCCAACATTCAGGAAACGGCTATGATATGGATTCTAAGTTGGAAGATCCAGGTTGCTCCACTATTGGGAAGCCATACCTAGGAGAAGGCCTGAAAATTAAATGACTAGATATATATCGAGCCACGTGAAGGCAGTTGTATCTGGTTATGACCAAGCTGATGGTGCCTTAAAAAACCCAGCCTTGAGATCTCATCCAGTGGATCATGCAATCAACTGAGCATTTCTGTCAGCACTACATATTCAGGATGGTTATCTGTGCTTGATTGGGGCAGTCAAGACTGGACCACAAAAGCAAGGTGGAGTTACCCCCTTCAGATGAGAGAAATCAATCATGGCGATTTGAATTTGTAAGACAATCTATTCCTGATCCAGCATTGATATAAAAGACAATATTTTTAAAATGCAGAGCTGCAAGACACAGTTAAGGCTTTCCGCTGATGATACCCATGCAAGCATGGACTGGGTACTTTCTTGGCTAAAAGCCCATTCGAATTAAACTCATGAACTTTACACCTGTTAGAGGATGTCTAGCAAGCACAGCACTTGGGCAGAAGTTCTATCACAAAGGAGAAAATTATTGCACCTACCTGACCACAAAGGACCTGCACCTCAGACTACAGTTCAAACTCCATAAATGTATGATCGTGTGACATTGACATAAAAGATCGGAGGCCTTTTGCAACACAGAAAGAGACAGAAGACTGCATGCAGGAAGTCACAGGGTGTGAATGACATCAATATACTGCTATGCAAATGGGACGGAGCAGCTGACAGAGTTACAGACAGCCAACAGCGCGCTGTAAGGAGCACTGAAAGATGAACACAGTGACAGACAGTCCACACAAAAATTGAAAGGACTGACAAGCAAGTGACATAATGATAGACAGCTGACAACAGAGCCACTGACCTCCACCACTGCCAACCTTTGGGGTGGAAGGGGGGGGGGTCGATATCTCTATGCACTGACAGCAGTTACATTAATAATCAATGACCACCACCATGTTACCTGAACGCTGTCTGTCTGAATTGGAGGGGTATTTTCTCATTGTACCCAATTGACGGGGGGGGGGAGGGTGTCCTTTCGTATTAGCAAATGAGCCTTGCTGGCTGCATGCCAGACCACTTAGGAACAAAGAGAATGATGGTGAGTGCAAATCACCGGCAGAGAACTAGGTCAGGTGCTCATCCCCAGGAAACACCAGCAGCAGCGCGTGGTTAGGAATGCAGACGCCTTCTCACACTGTCCCATTCATAAGAGCAAACGCACAGGCCAACCAGGCCAAGGCCATATGTCCCCATCTGGGTTTTCACGTCTTCGGCTACTTGACCCAGCTACTGCGCCCTGCATTCTGGACTCAAGAAAAGCGAAAAAAGAACCTTTCAACTTCATCGCAACTTCATCTGCTCAGGTGTGCAGTGGAATCTCCTACCTGTGCTGTCAGCTCCTGGGGTGGGTTTGCCTCAAGGGCCTTTATAGCCTCCCCAGCCAGACACACGGCATAAACGTTCTAGGTGATAGACGTAAAGTCAAAGGGACTCCAATAACATTCTCCAAAGAATTCCCCTAGAGTGTGTAGTCCACGGTACCTCTTGTGACTGAAGGATTCTTCTTAATTGATAGGTACACAGTGTGTTGGTGACATGCTTTTATTCCTAAATCCCTGCCTCACTGCATCCTCTCCAGGGACAGCTCAGGGCTACTGGAATTACACTGGAGGCATCCAACTAAAAAGTAGAGATGTACCGTATCGGCGCCAATCCAGACCTATTTGACGGTTCGGGTATCGGCTATGCGTGACCGATCCACATCCTATGCCTACTTATTTATCTCTAAAAAGATCCTTTTCGTGTTAAATCTATTTCTACAATCAGTCGCATGACAGCTCTTTCCCATTTTACATGTGTTTTTTTTGCGGCATTCAAATCAAATGCTATCGCTGCCCCTCAGTCTTTTTTGCTACTCAGGGTGAGTACAGTGACTTGTGCCTGCTGTGACATCATGCGCATACCCTTCACAGTATGAGGAGAGTAAGATAAGACGTCACAATCTGGGAGTATTTTACGCTTTTAACAGAAACCAGTAGCACAGCGATTTGCAGTCTTTGTAAAACAAAGTTTTGAGAGGTGGGAATAGCGTTTAATGGACAATCCCGCTTAAAGCGCACAAAACTGTGAGACAAAAAAAGCAATGGATGATTTGGGAGTCGTTAACTTGGACTGTGTTGCGAACTCGCTGCAGCTTGTGCTACCATCGCAATAAAAGTGTAACAGTGCTGACATCAATGGGAGAAAAATTGTGTTAAAATTTTAAGCATTTGCCACTTGTGTATACTTGCTTTGAAGATATTCATATTCAACTGCAAAAGCCTCAAAAACGCTTAAAACAAGACGTACAAACGAGGTGGAACAGTATGTTAGGTATGTTTGTAGTAGCCTAATTAAATATTTTTCGTCATACATTTTTTCCATCTGTATTTACTAGCTTAAAAAAATAATATATAAAGTATAACAAAGGAAAAATGCTCTTGTATCAAAATCTGTATCCATATCAGCAGTTGTGTATCGGATCGGAATTGAAAAATTGTGGATCGGCCCATCCCTACTAAAAAGGTCACTTTACTCAACAAGCCACAACCATCCTGGGAAGGAGCCAATCCCAGATAATGCTTTCAGCATCTCTGAATCAGGACGGGGAGAGAACAGCTTCAGCCAGTTTGTGATAAGAGTGTTGAAAATAGAGTGTAGTTGTACCATTTATATCTGGCACTCAACACATCGGAGAGCATCTCAGTGGGATGAGTTTACAGGCGATCTCCTGCTGTGAAGCACAGCACAGCAGCATGTTGGGCCTAACACAGTCTGTATGTGGAGTTACTCCAAGGCTAAAAGAGTCTATCTCTGCTGTGGCATTATCTCAGGCCGACCTTAGCCAGCGTGCGAAAGACACATGTGACACAACCACAAACAGAGATGAATCGTTCAGAAAGAAAGAAAAAAAGTCCAGACCAAGATTTTGTTTCAACCAATCAATTGAGTTCCCTGTGACTGTGACTCTTTATACTCAGCCGGTTGGTTGAAACAGTCTAGATTTTTACTTTCTATACTTTACCTCTGACCACAAGTAAACAGGAAAACCAAACGTATGAATAAGGACCACGAAGAGGATGCACACTATATTGCAGAGGGTGGGCTCAAACCAGCGACCTTCTGATCAGAGGCACTGTTTTGCAGAGAGTGGGCTCAAACCAGCGATCTTCTGACCAGAGGCACTGTATTGCAGAGGGTGGGCTCAAACCAGCGACCTTCTGATCAGAGGCACTGTTTTGCAGAGGGTGAGCTCAAACCAGCGACCATCTGATCAGAGGCACTGTTTTGCAGAGGGTGGGCTCAAACCAGCAACCTTCTGATCAGAGGCACAGCCCACTGAGCCGCACACCACTCCACGTAGAGCCTACATATTCCGATAACCCTGCTCTACACAATATATTAAAAGACAGACAGACTCACACATTTTATTTCTACATTAAAAAAATCGCAAATCAAGAATCTTCACTCAAAAGCAACTTTTCCACTTAATGTCAGGAAGACAGGAGGGACTTTTAGCACTACCTTGTAAACCAAAGATCTCCACATGCCATTTGCGGATCATCTAAACACAGTCTGAAGAATCTGAAAAAAACAAAAAGCTCCAGCACCTAAATGTGCTTCTGTCTCACCATCATAATCTGACTTTTCTCATACTTGTATGTGTTAGTCAAGCTGATATCAGTCCATCAAATATCTTGTCCAATCTAACCAAGCTAAATTCCACGATAATAAGTGCCACGCTACAGACACTCTTGCGTCAAATAGTTTTTTTCATTACCAACAACCAAACAGATGACAGCCAACACTACAGCAGTTTAACCTACAGTTACTTTCCTCAAATGAAAGGAGTCTGTTTACAGTGGAATCTATGGCTTCCACCAAACTTTTACAGACAGTATAAATCACCAAACTCGAAATGTACTTTTTTTTTCCTGCCAATGTTTTCTGTTAACAAGCAGCAGCAAGTTTACTTATAAAGCAAGCAGGCAAAACTGAAGCAGAACAGATGGAGTATACAGTAGCGTTTATATGTGTGTGAAATGAGTTGTGTATCGCCACACCAGCAAAATACAAAAAAGTCCTTATTCAAGAGAGTTCTCAACCTGTCCACATCCACATGCTGTGTGCCATAAAGACAAACCCACAGACAGCAGCCCAGCCAATAACGCCACTTCGTAGACGATCAGATTCCCTGAGAGCCGACTGGCTGACCTCAAATGACCTTACCCAATTCAGATCACTATCTCTCCCTGCTCTCTCCATTCACAGGACCTGCGCTTCCTCCCTTTTGGGGGGGTAACATATACCCACTCTCCCCTACCCTTCCCTGGGAATATCCTTGTCACCCCCAGGGAAAAAAAGCCAATATGAGACCTTTTCTGAATCTATGTAATCTGGGATCAAAATAGGGGTCGAGATTATGTTCTGCTTCAGAGATGCGGGACAAATGTGTTTTTTCATAAGCTATGTGGCTTTAGTTCAGCTGAAGTTGACCGAGTCAGTTTGGTGGACAATTTTTTGTTTGATTACAGCAGGGTTTCCGAGAACACTGACATGAATATCCTGTCACAGCTCACCAAAAAGCAAACAACTAGCGAAAAAGCATGGAGTGCGTAAAGATGGGGCTTGCTGAATTTTTTACTCAAAGTCCCCTTAAAGGATGTGACCTAAAACTCTGGCAATCACAATTATTTTGGAACATACAGATGAGTCACTGGGAAGCTGAGTTGTCGATCAAAAAATTTGTCTGCCCATTATAACTGGACAGATATGCATGCACTGCATTTAAGGAACTTCAAAAGGGAAGTGGCTTCAAAGAGAATATCTGGGGTCTGCAGCTAGATACATGAATGCAAGAAACCTGACTTCTCATATGATGTACTGTGTGTAAACCTAAATAATTCTTTGTGTGAACATGCATGAAACACCAACAGTCATAATAAGCATCTTGACAGAAGCTGTGTTCGTTTTATCATTCCATTTGTCTTTTAAATAGAAGCATGCCCTACCAAACATTGTCCAGTCCACTTATCCAGGTGAAGCTGCACGTTCAGCCATGTCAAGGTTAACCTAGGATCACAGAACGAATGGCTAACCGCCATGGTAGGAGAGCAACTACCTTTGATGCCCCTCTAGACATGCTGTCAAATGTGACATCAATCTGGAACAAGAACAATGATAGAAGCTGCTGATGGTGGAATCAGTCAAGCTCTTCAGATAAGAACAAAGCGAAGATGAGGAACCACGGTACCCTCCCTTCCCACCAACTCCTCAGTTTTCAGTTTAATTAATGCAACATGAGGATTTTTAATACAAACATGCCTCCTCTCTCCCGCTTGAGACACACTTAAAGAGCATTTCACCATTCATAAGCCGGACACCACAGCCATTCCGGACCTGCCTGGTACTTGGCCAGTTCCTGGCAACTTTTCCTTGTTTCTGAAAGCCGAGAGGCCTGGGCCCAGTGCCAGTTTACCTCCATGACAGCCAATCTGCCACACTGGATCCACGGAGAGTTCCCTCTCATTTGCATTTCCCATCTACCACCAGGGTTCCTGAGCGGAGAGCAGGACACCACAACACGCAAAGCGAACAGTAACTCGACACAATAACATTTAACAGCTAATAATAATTAAAGCATAATTTGCACAAAACATCATCAATTCCCAACAAATATTTTATTTCATTTATCTACTGCTGAGAAGGCACTTATCCTGCAGGCAAAAAAAAACCACGGGCATCTTCTGTGTGGCCACTGGCCTGTGTGTGATTCCTCTGGATTGGAACTGACAGAAAAGTAGCTCGCATTACTTTGAGTGAGCTTGACTCACTGAGTGAAACCTTCCAACATATGGCTCTTACCAACGATCCTGGAAGGGAGGGGATGGGGGGGGCAGAGGTAATTCTAGAACTAGTATCATCACAGCTTCAGTGTCTGAGCCAGGTAGGAACCTGGACTGGTGATGAAATAAGACCATTTGGGTACTTTCCAACTGTATGTTTGAGAAGAGTGCTTAACTTATGCTGCATCTGCAAAAAGGCATCCAACTGTGTCAACCCATCAATCCATCATCTAACCAATTATCCAGCAGTAGATTGTGGGAATATGCAAGACATTTTCCACAACAAATATACAGTAGCATACAATATTACACACTTGACAATGACATGCTTAAAATAACACATCTCCTATGGCACAAAGGCCCCTAGTTTGTTAAAGGACGTGTGCCCTCAAAACCTTACTTTTCTGGATGGAACCTCTAACTGAAGTCACACAAAACCAAGCAGACCTATTTCTGATTATGATCAGCCAATAACGGAAGCTTCAACTTTAAACAAATTTAACTAATCTTGATGTGAATGGAGAGGACAAGTAATTCGTTTGTTACAGTTTACCTAAAGCAATAAACAATAAAATAGAGCTTTGAACTAGTCCGAAGTCGGCCAAAAGTATTTGAGGAAATGATGCAGCAATAATATTTTCAATTGCAACAACGTAAATAAATTAAAATGAAAACGCAGCCTATTTTAATTCCTTTGTTATGTATGCCCGGCATGTAGTCTTGTCTCTTGCTGCAAGACAGTGCTTCTGTTCGGGTGTAACACCTTCACATCGATATAATTTTCTCTTTGAAGATAAATTTGGTACAAACCTCATTGTAGTACCAGCGGGACAGGACTTACCAAACGCAGAAAGCGTTTACTTTATTTCATCTTACAGTTTCCTAAAACATTTTTCGTTTTTCGTCGACTATATAAGAAAAATACTGCTAGGTGTTCGCCGAAGAGATGCTATTTCATACATTAGTTTATGGTGAATGAAAATCGGAATTAGAATGAGAACTGTCGAGGATAACCATTTTATTTTAATCATTTTAATTTCTTAAAAATATGTAATTTATATGCTACATCGTCTTATAAGGAAAGCCGGGACTGTCATGAGACGGATACGGGGTAATATCTAAACCCCAACAAACTAAGAACACCGACGCTTCAATATCTTCTATTTAAAAAATGAATGTTCCTTTATGTACCAAAAAATACATTCAGTCCCAGTTGTGTCGCCAACTACTTTGTCATATCTAATACATATATGAGGAGGACTTGCAAACTTGGGGATGTAGCTGACTACCAAACATGTCAGGCGTTGCATGTCCTTGTCCACAGCTTTGGATACGTCTGTCATAGCGCTTACAAGAGGCATAACCTGTTTGACATAAGAGGGGTGCTGAAAACGCCTGTGTACACGCAGCCGATCTGCTCTCTGCAAATCAACTTTACATATTCCTAATAATGCAACGCTGATTCCGAAAGCGAAACGCTTCTAGGCAGGAATAAAATGCAAAAACTCGAACGTGTATGAAGATTCAAAATACGTTTCATTGGGCATAAAATATCAAGCTTCTGTCCTCACAAGCAATGCATGAAACACGCCCCCCGCCCCGACCCGACCCGCTACGACCAAGCTTACCTTTGGAATTGCTGAATGCGGTGTACCAGGACAGTGATATGAATCCGCACAGACCAAACAATAAGACAGTTAGGAAGGTGCCATTTCGGAGCCTCATCTCCAGACCACCGGGCTCATGACCGAATCGAACGCGGGATAGCTGCTGCTTCTGCCGCCGCCGCTTACTCCGTGCTGTTTCGCCTTTCTCTGGGAGAACTGGGTTGCGCCTTGCAGGACCGCGGAGCTGTATTTGTTATTGCGCGACGGTAACTCACACATTCGCAGGAATCGTGAACTCGGGGAGGGGTGTACAAAACAGGGGGAAGGGTTTACTGGCAGGCTGTCCTTAAAGAGAAAGGAGGCGAGCATATCGCTGGTGGGCGTCCGTTGCCTAATACAGAGGCCGGAGGCGTTTGCTTATTTGTCATATTTCACATATTTAATTGAAAGCAGATAAATTCGGTGTCTTTGTTAAGCAAGTCGTCCAATTCGTGTTGTTCTACAACGAAGGACAAATATAAGGATGATTTGATAAGCTACGAGGCGGTTATGTATTTATTTATTTTTTTTTAACATACTTAAGTAAATATTACTGTACATTTTGACAGCGTGGTGTGAACAGAACTGAGACACTGGTTTCATTTGCTGAAAAGCACGAAAATAAGGCAAGAGTACACAGATATGATATACGTCTTACAATTCACAATTCCTTCAAGTAAAAGGCTCGTGTAATGTACTTCTGTGGTTCTCTATTCGGCACAATTATGTGTTACTTAAAACTAATAATACACATTTGGGTAATATGCCTGCTATTCAAAAGAGATCCAGACGTAAGTAAACTATAAAAAATAAGTTCCCGCAACAGTGCTTTTCATTTATGCAAACGACTGTCTATAAAATTTCACAGCTCTCTACGAGACAGCGTCTGTTCTCTCTAGACTCAGATAAATGCTGTGTAACTTTGCTTTTCTTATTCAGGTAAAAAATGAATTATTGCTATAATGACGTTTAATTAAACCGAATGTCATCCTTAGTACTTCCTCCGCGTGAAATAATGTCCTAGTATTTGCAGTAGTCAAAAGACAGTGAGTAACAAATGATCATGAGTTCTTTTGTGTCGGTTCAATGGTTTCCTGAGGAAGGTAACGTAAGACAATTGTATAGAATTTGCGTTGTGCCGTGATTCTTTACATTACTGTATATAAAACATATTTTTGATTCTCGTTTCGGTTTAGAATAGTCACCCCAAAGTAACAATAATTAACTACTCTGTTTCTTGAAACCCCGCGATTCCAACCTGGTTAGACATGGATGAATGGATGTTACCTGAATCATTATGAAGTGGCATAACTCCGTAACCCATTTTCAGAATTCAGCAGTGTGCGTGTTTTGCACGGTTTACATTTTTATTCTTACCAAATAAATATGGATTTTGATCCAGAACACAGGCCAAATGCGAATTAAACCTATAATGTATTATTTCCTTATAAAATTCATTCCTGTGCCTTGCAGCACGGAAGTAACTACTCCACAATTAACATTTTATTTTAATATAATTTATGCTTGTATGCCTTTTGTTAGCTTTTCAAGCGTCCGCTCCACTCGAAAAATCTAAGAGTTGAGGATAATAATAGGCCTACTTTTGATTAATGAAATGTAATGTAATAACCGTGTAGCAGATTCTGCTGGGTGGAGTTTTAGGGTCTTTTCTCATGATCAAGCATAGCAGTCGTCTTAATACACCAATGAGTTTTGTTTTGTTTTTTTGTGCTGTCTCCCAATCAAGGTTGAGATACTGCCTATTTATAATTGGTTTCACGGTATCAGGATATTATTCCCCTTCTGGGAGAAATTAAGTTATCTGAATACTGAATATTAATGGTAGGAAATTTAGACTTTTATATTTATACGCACATATTAGCTAAATATAGGCTAATTAGAAACAAAAATTAAAACTACCACAAGGGAATTGTGTAAGTGCATCAGTCGGTATAAAAAACTTGACGATAGTTCGAAACTTCTCACTGATGTATACAACATTTAGTTTGTCAGTTAACACAAAGCTCGATGACAATTACCGATTTCATTGTTAGTTGCGAAATTGCGGTTTTAAAATGGCGAGGCAGAGCTTTCGAACACCTATTGCAAAGAAGTTTCACATTCTTCACACAATGAATATATAATCTTGTGATTTCGCAGGGTCCGTAATCGGATACCTTGGCCCAATGTGCGGAAGGCACTAATCGTGGCGAATAATACAGAATTATTTCTTAATTACAATGTGATGGGTGCATACATGCTAACATTCTTGGAAGGCTTAAAAATATAGGCCTACGTTTCACTCTGATTAAACCTGAATCAGAAATCAGATTTGCACATCAATTTAATTTCTAAATTCGGACGCATAATTAACATCTTGGATATTCAATACAGTCAAAGCATTGTTTTAAAATTACAGCATTATTCAGTGTCTCGGTGGGGCATGTACAGACAGTGCACAAAATAATGGTAATCGACAATGGAAAAGAAATATGGAACCGGAGCTTAAACATGACGTGACTATAGACTGCTGTCGTAAATAGGCTACGTATTCAGACCAGTTTGAATTCCAGTTGCCCGTGTGTGCCACCTGTACAACTGGTTTGACGATCAACACTTTGTTCTGAGTTGTAAAAGCAACTTAGTCACGCTCCAAAGAAACCACAATGGCATGTTCATAGAGTAAGGGGCGTTGCTAGAAATTTTGGGCCCCTGAGTCCAGACCAATCCAGTTATTTTCCAGTTGTTTTAGCCCCCTGTTACTCAGGGGCCCTAGGAATCCTCCTAACTCCCCAACCTGTGCCCCTTACGGCACCCCTGCATAGAGTGCTGGTAGGGGTTCATATGCAGTTCTAGCCAAGGTACAGGACAGGTTGCTAAGTTGGCCCCCCTCAGAAGATGGCCTTTGTCATATAATGTCACTAAGCGGTATGTATAAAGGAGGCACAGTATTAAAAATCGTAGCAGCACATACTAGACATTGACAAACCCTTGGCTTCATTCAGAAGCTGCTCATACATAAAGACCTAAATACACAATGATTTAATACCTGGTGTAAAGAGCACGAAGCCTGCATCCATGCATAATGGAAAAAGGAATGTGGTGCGGATCAGTCATCGTTGGTACTTTTCCGTGATCCAAACAGGTTTACGTTTCTGGATAATGAAAGGATGCCTTCAACCCACAATGTACTATGTTGCCAACAGTTCAACATGATCCTTAATTATTCCAGTTCTATTATAATTAGTTGTTAATTCACCTTACATTCATCATGAATAACTGAATGATATACGTGAGAGGAAGTGCGTTATTATTTGTCACGATTTAAAAATATTTATTGAAGTCGTAACTTCACAGTTCTTACGGTAGTATTCTTAAGGTTAGCGAAGCGTCCGCGCGTTTATGGAGTAACCACGCCATCTAACGGAGAAGAAACGTTACTTCTCGCATATTATGTATTGCGTGACAAACTAGTCTAGACAGACTGAAGAGGAAGAAAAGACGCAGACAACAGTTCCACAATGTTTTGAAAAGCTCAATTTTGTATGATTAGCAGAATAAATTAACACAGAGTAACAACTACTTATTTAAGAAGACAAGAGTCTAAGTTTTAGCGTTAATATATACATATAATGGAAATGCTAGTTTGTGCGAATACTTGTTAAGTCCCATTAGAAGCTACCATGGTTAACCCACTTTACTGATACATCACGAACAAAGTTTTCCATGTGTGCCTTCGATGCATTTTTCAGTGGAACAAATCAGTCATGTCTCAGTATGACTCGCAAATATATGGCGAGTAAAGAAACTTCCAGATCTTTCTCGTACCTCAGTAATGCTGAAGTGATGTAACAAGGAAATCAGTGGAATTAGTCACAAGAGCTGAGTCACCGTCAGCTGACCGAGCGGTCGCCTAGGGGATCAGGGCGGTAAATTAAAAATGACCTTAAGAGGGTAACTGCGGTGTTTAGGGAGTGACGTTGCAAAAATAAGACATGATGTATTAAATGTAAAATAGTGGTCCGTTACTTGATCGTTCAGTAGTAATTTGGCCTCCATTGGGTTTAAGTTACCTTTCCTCTTAATTTGTTGCTCTGACCTTGGAAAGCCCATTACTTTGCCAGTGAAATGTGTTAATTACTTCAGTTCATGCCGCGATATTGTAGTATATAGTAACAGGTTTTTTTTTTTTTTTTTAAATAAGAATTAAGAATTGGCAGATTGGTGGCTCAGTGGGAAGTACTGCAGCCTCAAAGCTCCAGTACTGGGAGTCTGAATTTACGTGTACTCATTGATATATTGTGTGGGCTTTCACCAAATACTCGGTGAACTGGTGTCACTACATGGGTGTGACTATGTATGCCCACTTGTTATTTTTGTACCACTTGGGGTACACTAATGCTGTTTGAACCTTGGGGATGATCCATTTCAGTAGCACAAATTAGACTTAAAGGTCCACTACTGGCAAAAAAGGAGGCAAACGGAGCCTGTCACAGTTTCCATATGTATTTTTATCTGAAGAAATACAATCCAACACTAAGCAGGAAGGAAACATGTAACACAATATTATACATCTAATACACATATTGAAGTGTATTGAAGAGTATGAAGTGGCTTTTCCCTTGAAAACTCAACCTTTCTGGCAAGCTGACAGCCTTTTGCATCAATACTGTTCCATTCATGTTTGACTGCTTCCCACAGCTGGTTGTTGCTCCTAAACTTTCTGCCGACAAGTCTGGCCTTGATATGCACCCATGAATTCTCTATGGGGTTAAGATGGTGACGGACCGGGCCGAATCACCACTGCCAATGAATGGCGCTCCAACCCTGACTTGTTGTTTTTGCTGTGTGCTGGGGCATTATCGTGTTGAAAAATGGTGTCTTGTCTGTCATTTCCACTACACTGTGTTAAAGCTTGGAAGCAGCCCTTTCTGTAATGCCTTCTGGTACACCTTTGCATTGATGGACTTTTCACATTGCACCAGCTCACCAAAAGCAGATGCAGAAAACATCCCCTATACCATTATCCCACCTCTACCATATTCCACAGTGTTGGACAAGCGAGCTGGATTGAATTTTTCACATGACCTACGAAGAAATTGTGGGGAGCACTGGTACTCAGCTCAGAACTTTACTCATCTCTCCAGATAACACGTGGAAACCACTGAGAATCATGGTGACCATAACCGAGCAAAAATTTGAGCCTATCTGCCATATTCTTTGTGGACAGCAATGGTTTCCTTGCACACCTTGTTGATGAAAAACCAGCTTCCTTCATCCGTCTTGTAATTCTTTGTGAAACAGCCTTATTTTGTGCATTTCTGAATTCCTATTCTCATTTTGTGAGCGGCCTCTTACCATTCTTCGGAACAGTCCTTTCCAGCTGTCTGTCATCTCGACTTGTTGTCACTTAAGTACTCCAGAAGCTGCTTTCTGTGCCACACATCCTGTCCCTTGAAATGTGTGACCAATTCTCAGAATAGCAGACAGCGGAATCTGGATATGCTCAGACTCCAGTCAGACATGAATGGAAGAGAACTGACGCAGCACAGTGTGAAATGCTGTAAGACAGCTCGCCCAAATGGCTGAGGGAAAGCAAGAGAAAGCTACAGATAATGCATACAATATTGTGAAGCACTGTTACTTATTTCACCTGTATTTTAAACAAGTATAGTAATCATAAAACACACAATGAATCATGTTTACCTCATTTTTTAGTATTTAGAATTAAGTGATTAACTGTTATTGTTGACACACCACAGTACACAACAATGAAATGTGTCCTCTGCATTTAACCCATATGTGCCGATGTGACATAGCAGGGGGCAGCTAATTCAGTGCCTGGGGAGCAGTGCCTTGCTTAGGGTACCTCACTGGTTGGGGATTTGAACCTGCAATCTTTCAATAACAAGTATACTTCCCTAACCATTAAGGCACCACTGCACCCAGCAGTGTACATTTGCCTACGGCTATGGTACAGCCCCAGTGACAAGCTAAGGTATAAACTGGTACTCTCTTTTTCTTACAGTATAGTTGTGTGTCTCTTAGAAATGCGTAAAAACAAGATATCTGGATTTAACATAAAAAATAAAAATATCATACATTTAATCGTACACAGATATAACTTGGCATACCGTCTAGCCTGTGCCCCTGCCTCGCACCCACTGCCAATATGGACAGGCTCCAGGTTTCATCCCTGACCAGGATAAGGGGTTGATAGATGGATGGATGTATGCACTCTCAGAAAAATGGGTAAAAATGTATACCTTTGCTCGTCACTGGGACTGTACCCTCAAGGGTCTGCCAATTCTGTACCTTTTAAGGTACAGAAATCGACTCTTAGGAATATTTCTGTACCATTGATAGTAGATTAATGCTGTTTGTACCTTTGGGATGTTCCTCAGAGTCCGTTTCTGTACCTAAAAGCTTCAATTACAAGAATACCTCAGTGACAAGCAAAGGTACAATTTTTTACCCCTTTTTTCTGTGTATAAATAAAACAAACGCATACAGCAAAACCCTTTATATTATTACGATACTAAAATAATTTTTTACTATGTTGACAAACTTGGCACACGGTGATTTCATAAAGGGATTTTCCCGTTGAAAAACTGCTATGTCATTACCCACTTTCCATAACAGCAGCGCACAGATCGCCTGCGCCGGTAGGTGCAACAAAACACAAAACAAACGTCCCGAGTCATGACGGGTGACGTTCGCCCCTCTGATTGGACCATCCGCCTGTATATACTTGACAGGGAACTGCTCAGGAGACATTTTAGTCCAAATTTCGTCTGCGCAATAGCCAGCTGTACCGGTAAGGATCGCAGAAGAGCACCATGTCGATGACAGTGAAAGCCTACCTCCTCGGAAAGGAGGATATTCATAAGGAGATTCGCCGCTTCACGATTCCTGAAGATGCATCGAGCAGCTTCGTTTATCTCACTCAGAAGATAACCGATATATTCCAGAGCCTTCGCAATGCCTCCTTTCAGACCTACTATAAAGGTATAAAACAAGTTTATTTAGTGTCATGTGAGAAGTAGGTATTTGTATGTGGGTTGAGTTGTGTCGCAGTCTACTTAATATAGAAATATAGTTGTTAAATTGTAATGAAGTATGTCACGTAACTGCAACTTTGACGCTCCCTTGCGGTTGTTTCCTGAAGGTAGGGTAAACAAATATGGCGCATTCGTCATGTTTCTACAAGTTTTTATAGAACAGGAATTATTCATTGGTTTTTTGTTTACTACGACTTGCGCATAAAGTAATAATGAGGTACAAATGGCTATTTTTGTAAACTCATCTCCTGAACGAGTACATAACTTCCATAATAACAAAGTGTATTTTTAAGATCTACATAAATATCCTACCTACAGATTTTAATATTATGTTTTTAAATATTGATGTTTACTTTTTTGTAATGTTCATTCCACTATCAAATCAGTCTAATCCTAGTGTATTAGAAAAACGATACCTGCTGTCTTTAATCCACTGTTGGATTAACTTGCTATAAATAAAACTAGTTTGAAAGCTTATTTGGACGAGCTTGGCACCATATAGACTCTTAGAATAGCACTGTTGGCATATTGTCACTGTTTTGATAGCCTAGCTTCGTTGCTAGATTAGCATTGGTGCTGGTCATCAGGTATTACCTTAACACTGACGCGTCCCGAGTCACGTGAAAGGAAGGACAAGATCATAGAATGCTCTATGTACCAAACTACAGTTGGTTTGCTCGTTCACGGCACCTTGTTTTCTCAGATGAGGACGGAGATATGATTGCTTTCTCCTCCGATGAGGAACTCATCATGGGACTGTCCTGCATGAAGGACAAAACCTTCCTTCTCTATATCAAAGGTGAGTTAAGTTTTACATTAAAGTTCTGGATACAAGTGCACGATTCAGGTTACATTTTCTAACGAAGGCAATGCTATGCACTGTTTAGTGTCAGGTTATAACAAATGGACATGCTCACACAAAAATGCAGGTCCCACTAATGGCAAGTGGTTTCTGATGTGCTTGATTGCATTTCATTTTATTTTTCCTCTTCAGAGAAGAAGGAACACAAGCGAGAGCAGGTCCCCACTGGAGCCCAGGCTCCCTGTGATCCCACCAATAGACCTCCACCACATGCGCTGGTGCACCCCAATGTGACGTGTGATGGCTGTGATGGTTCAGTGGTTGGAACACGCTTTAAGTGCACCGTGTGCCCCGACTATGATCTCTGTGCCCCCTGCCAGGCCAAGGGGCTTCATAAGGAGCATGCCCTGCTACCCATCTTGCACCCTCTCTACAACATATTTGAGGTGAGCTCTTGTCACTGTACATAAATTGCACATGGCCCTTTGGCCACTAGGGGGCACTCGACTTTATCTAATAATTAAATGTTAAACCTTAGGCTGTTTTCTCTGCAACCTCCTGCAGTGTATTCCTCGTGGGAAGTGGCTGCGCAAGATGAGGCATGGCTACCCTTACTGCATGTGGGCAGGAACCCAGGCACAGAACCAGGGTCAATTCCAGCCAGGCTCTTCTGGACAACAGCCAGCCGCTCATTCCAACCAGAATGCCCAGGGGGGTGACCAGCCTGGTAAACCAGCCTGTTCCTCTAAAATGCAACATGACCCAAATCTTACTTTATGTGCTTGTTAATCAAAGGTCTGTACCTTTGACAATGGAATACAAATATCTTAATTTACATACTTAAATATTGATATGGTAATTAGCCAATTCATAAAACGGCTTTCTTGATTTGACTGAACACGTCACGGTCTCATTTAAATACCACACCACCAGCCTTTCCTATGGCCAAGCATATCTCTTCTGTTGCTTTTGTACCCCATCCCTTCTATACCCACACACATTCATTCAGTGTCCCACCTCTCTTCCTCCTCCTAGGTCTTGCTTCCAGCCAGGCCAATGTGGAGTACCTGAAGGATATTGGACAAAGTGTGGCTGCCATGCTGAGTCCTCTAGGTGGGTTTCCTCGTCTCTCGTCTTGCCGGCGGTGGGTTGCGGGCCGTTTGAACCCAGTCGGGATTTCCAATTTGTTTTCGCAGGCATTGATGTGGATGTTGATGTGGAGCATGATGGCAAACGGACCAAAGTGACCCCAACTCCACCGGGCTCTGGGGGTCCCTCCAGCCTGCAATCCACCAAGTCCAAGGACAGCTGGCAAGAGGGGGAACCAAAGACAGCCAACAGCTTGCAGGATGACAAGGTAAACATTTTCACTTTGAAATACAAGTTCCAGGGTTTATGACCCTGAAGTCCACTGAGCTTGATGTGGTGTGTGTGTGTGTGTGAAGCTACATTGTGTAAGATCGTGTTCTACAACCTGGTTCCTGGGGACCCCCAGGCAGCAGGGGGCGCTGCTAAAGACTTTGGGCCCCATGAAAGTATATCATATTGGGCCCTTTGAATCGTCCTAGCTTTCCCCCCTACTTATGGCATCCCAGCCAGGCGGTCCATATTTATGCTGGGGGGCTGGGGGGAACATAAACAAGGACCGTCTGAAGGACCTGGTTGGGAAACACTGCTGTAGGAGATGAGCCATCGTGAAGCATCATGGAAGCCATAACTGTGTTCAAGAGCCGCTTATTCCTCACTTTTGTCCACAGGAATGCAAGGACCAGGGCAAAGATGAAGAGTGGACCCATCTCAGTTCCAAAGAAGTGGATCCCTCTACAGGGGAGCTGCAGTCAATGAGGATGCATCCTGACAGTCCGGGGTTCTCTGCTGCCTCTGCACAGGCTTCTGTCGGCATGAGAGAGGCAGCACTATACCCCCATTTGCCTCAAGGTACTGACTGTACATGTACTATATGTACAATGCTGTATATGCCTCAAGGTACTGACTGTACATTTACAGATCAACTTGGAAGTGTATAGAATACGGGAATAAAATGTCCCACTTGCTTTGCAGTTCAAGATGGTGGTTAGACATACTAAGCTGGTCTTGTGTTTTCCACGTAGATGCTGATCCACGTCTAGTCGAATCCCTGGCTCAGATGCTGTCCATGGGTTTCACCGACGAGGGTGGCTGGCTCACTCGGCTCCTTCACACCAAGAATTATGATATTGGCGCCGTACTGGATGCCATCCAGTATGGCAAAAACAAAGGCCCCAAGAAGTGACTCCAGGGCACCTAAACCAATTAACACCAGTTGATTCTTCTGCCACTTATCTACGTAGAAATGATTTCTGCTTCTGTCGACTTAATATAATCTCAGTCTTGCACAAGTTATATTATCTTGTAGCTGCACATAAAGGGTCCATGGCAAGAGATTAACTAGCCTTATTATAGAGATGGCAAAAATCCTTTAAAGCGGGTCTTCTGATTTAATGAGATTTTATTCATTGTGATGGTTAGTTTCATATTGCTATAAATGACAGACATAAGATGAGTTGGGTCCCAGAATGGTTGATAGACAGTCAGTGAAACGATCATGTCAGGCTTTGGGTTTCTGGTCACTATGAAGGATGTTTGCTAAAGTCTTTTTATATGACAATCATTAAATGCAAAATCTTTGTCCTTCCTCTTAATAAATAAATAACATATGAAGCAATAAGGTCTCTTTATTTCTGTTAAGTCAATATCCTATTTAAAAAGTCTTTAGAGGTGTTCAATACATACCCATCCCTGCAACAGGCTAGACACAAATACTTGGGCCAGTGGGTGAGGAAAGCTAAAATGTTTCGTCAAAGTCATCTTCTGTTTGGAAAAGCGAGTGGAGCACCCCAGCCCTACTGCTTCCTGCCTGTGGAGCAGATATGTCTGCAAGACCCCAGGTAGCAAAACTCCCGCTATCACTGCCCAACGCATGGCTGAGATCATGTCCCACAGCTGCTTGGCCTGAAACCACCCTGGAATTGCCCTCCATTACAACAGCTCCGGCCTTATCAGAGCAGGTGTCCCCCTGTAGATCACCGCTTTCCTTTGCCTCTTCACTGGCACAGGACGCAGTCAGGAACCTGGCCCACTTGGAGGTCATCTTCTGTACCGCTCTTTCACTAGCTACAAGGTGGGGAGGAGGCTCAGCTACAAAAGACTGCCTGCTAGAAGCTGAAGCTTCAGCCATTGGAAGTGTCATGTTTGTAGTTGAATCTTTTGGAGAAACCTTCCCTGGTACCCTTTGGTTAATCTGGAGATCTTGGTCCAGCTCCCTCTGTAAGAAAGGACATAATACTAATTTGTGCTGTAGTGCACCACAAATCCATGACAAAAATAAAGCTGCATACCCTGTGAAAGTGATTATCACAAGCGTGATTAGTTCTAACTATAGTCCTCGTGGCACATGGTACATGCTGTTTTGTGTTTCAGCGGAGCTCATAATTATGTGACTACGCTAATGATTGACAATTTCACAGTTAAACTTGTTAAATGCATTATATTACATTTTTCTCTCTTCAAACCACTGCCATAATAATCATTTTATCGTTGACAATTTTAGCTCATGAATAGACTGCATTAATAGACGTTACTGAAAGTTTGACTCAAATATAGGCCTATTTGTTTTACACAAACAAATGGGCAAATAAAGGGAACTTGTTTTAAATGGTTTTCCATTACATATTCTTCATCGATATTAAATTCAGCTTGTTATTAACACAGTGAGCAGAGTTGTTCATTTTAAATCTCCTGTCAGTTTTTTCCATTCAGATCAGGCATCAGTGAACGTATTTCATAAAACAGATAAAACAAAGAACAGTACACTGCCACCACGATTAGTTCTGAAACGCACCGGACTAGAGAACATAGTTTTGAAGCAGATCATTAACGCGGCCCTTTTACCTTTTGTTGCTTGGCTCTCTTCCAAGGATGGTGAACTTCTCTGGGGTCAAAATGGGGCGACTGCCCAAAAGATGAGCTCCATCCTCTTTGATGTTTCCTAATGGTCATCATTAGACCGGTTACACCAACAAATTGGGCCTTCATTAACATAGGGGCTTTTCCCATACACACATAAAACCCATACCTGCATTGTCCTATTAACTTAGCTCATAGTTTCATGCAAACATGACACATTTTTTCATTGCTTTAGATCAACTGCAAAAATATGAATGCATATCTGTTCTGAGTGAAAATGCCCTGCCCATTCTCAACGCACCATTCAAAACACAGCTGAATAATTTCTCATATGTCACAAACAAAACATGCAAATACCTAGAGTTATTTTTGTATGCGTTTCTGAAGATTGTGAAGTCTTTTCTATCAGTGCAAACGTCCTCTTCCTCTTCTGGTTCCTCCTGTAACACCCTGTCGACCTCACTCTCCAGGTATTTGCTCCAGCAGCTGGTCTTAACCCCCCCTACCTGAGTAATGCACACATGCACATGCATGTAACCGCTTGAATCATAGAAGCACTATACTAGTCTGCCTCATCTATACACAAAGCATTAGTTGTATGCAATAAAAAATCCTTATCAATACATAATACAGCTAAAA
The DNA here is from genome assembly GCA_026779585.1 of Mormyrus proboscirostris. Lineage (NCBI taxonomy): Eukaryota > Metazoa > Chordata > Actinopteri > Osteoglossiformes > Mormyridae > Mormyrus > Mormyrus proboscirostris. The sequence goes on from JAODKF010000002.1 coordinate 3,723,700, forward strand.
TGGTTAATATGTTTCTGTACGGCATAAAACTCTCTTTTGTTGCAATCGCTATCACCTTCCCAGAATACCCAGTTCTCCCAACTTAACTCACCAGCTGATCCCCACAATTTATGGGTTCATCTGCTGACTTCCTTGTTTCACTGACCTGCTGATTCCTTTAAAAGAGAAACACAGACATTAGTCCCCCGCTCACTGTGAGGGTAGAGAAAATGCGGCACCAAGTGGCAAGTAATTTAAGGACATGGGAGCCATTTAAGGAAGTGCTCTGTGTTAAACAATTATTATACAAATTTCTGAATGTGACTGGAAGCAAAATGTCAGCATGCAGGTAGCGGAATTCTGATTCTGGAACTGGGCAAAACGACAGTTCTTTACTGTTTAGGTTTGCTAATATACAATTTAATTCCAACAGTTAAATCCCAGTTCACATTCGTCTTCCAAACCAGACTGTAAACATTCCGCACAGGTTATTAATTCAGGTTAGTCTGGTCCACTGACCCTCCAGCTTACATTCAACTAGAGCAACTAAGACAGAGGAATTGGCGTGATGGCAAGCCTGAAGGATCACAAAGACGGCACAGCCATGCAAAATGCATGGTTACCTTGGCAATGAGCCCCGCTCATCCTCGGCTTGCAGGACCTCTCCCCGCAGGGCATTGAGCTTCTGCACGTGGCGACGGCAGTCAGCCCCAGAGCCCCGCCCATACACCTGCCGACGTCACCGTGTCAGCAGTGTAATGTGCAATGTATGCAGCATGCACGCTATATCCACACGCACGGCGTCCGATATTTTTAATTACCAACCACGGGAACTTTTAAATATATTCGATTTTTCTTAGTACCATTGGCGGCTTAAATTGGCCGACAAGCCTAAAGTAAATAATTGAAACGCTAAAGAAAGACACACAGTCCGTGAGAAAGGGTCATTTCCAAGATATACCATGGGCAAGTCTGCATGCTTATCCTACTTTACAGAGGTTAACCTATCACCTAATTCTTTACGTCTGAAGCGATTGACGCCAGAGACACATCATACGAGTAACAGTTGGACCTAGGTGTCAATTTTCATTTAAAATTTAAACACTTTAAATGGACCAACTACTGATTAAATAGACTAAATTTTCCTACATTTTTTCGCCTTTGATTATCTCGGGCTCTGTGATTAGCCAGCCAACATTCTCCACGGGGTGCAATTTATATGATTATTATTATGCCCTTTGTTGTTAATCCTTGTATTTGCATTTTTTATAAGGTTTACTGCGCTATGTTATAAACTTGTGAACTGTGTTAATAGTATATCACTGGTATTGAGGGCTGCGTGCTGTGAAGCTCACTGCGTATAGTTTTTGAGTTTTAATAGTAATTTAACGTGGAAACGTTAAGTTACTCCAGTGTGCCTCTACCTAGTGCCAATGAAACATACTTGACTTTAGATGAAAGTGAGAAAAGGACGGTAATCCACTGATCGATCTTCAACATACCTTTAGAAGTGACTGCTTTTCTCCACACATTTTACAGTTCCATTTTTTACTCTTTTTAACCTAAAATGAAAATTTTAAAAATTTCACAAACTGCAAAGTAAGTATTCATAAACTTAATCATACGGTTAAAAAAGACTAGACGATACTAGCTGTCGTATTTTAACGATATTTCAGTGCACAATTGCCTAATTGCTTTTAATGAAAGTAACAAATATGTACACTCCAGTTAACAGCGGTAAGAAATTACGTATTTAGCATAACGCTTGGTCTTAAAATTAGGGTCTGTCTATGAACAGAGACGTGTCCGGCGCCCCTTTTATAGACTTTTTGCGTGTTTTCGCCGCTGCCAGCTTGCATCGCTGACATCAAGTAGCAGCCTACCTGATGCACCTGGAAAGTTTGGCACGAGAAGCATCTCAGCACATTAAATTCTTGTCCCATCTCGAATACGAAAATATCTGATAAGGCAATTATTTATTTTGTATGCACGCCTAATTCAACACGTAAATACAACAAGCTAACCTATACACTCTTTCGTCCCGGCCAAATGTTTTGAAAATGGCGGATAATCGCGCCAAGTGCGCTCTTAAATAACGCTAGCGCCCCCTGGTGTACACGCGCACCACTCATCTCGTTAATCCTGCGCTCAGTCCTGTTCCTGGAGTCTTCATTCCAATCCTACCATAATAAGGCTAATATGGTCCTTAATAGGCTAATAATCAATGTTGCAGGTTGAAAGCAGTGTGGGTTGGAAAGAAAACATTCTGGCAGGGGCCCTGCCAGGAACAGGATTGGGAACCACTGCATCAAAATCAGTCCACCCATCCACGTTTTGTGACCCCGAAGCATCTAGATGATCCTGGAGCCTATTCCCAGATGCACAGGGAACTCCCTGGACAGGATACCAGACCATCGCAGGACGTACTCACAGTCACACATTAAGAGCAATTTAGAGACAGCAATTTTACCTAACTGCATGTTTTTGGACTGTGCTAAGAAAGCAGCAGACATTCAAATGGAACCTCCGCAAACACACACAAAGCCAGATATGATAATATTGTGATTATTGCCTCATACTGCTTTTAAGCAATAGCCTATAAATATTTTAATTGAAATTCATGTCTTTGGATCAATCAGCCAGGCTAATACTTATGTAGAATATATGATCTAATTAATAATTAAAAATTATTCAACAGCCTTACAACTCACACATGAAGCAGGCTTATTTAGTATTCGTATTTATTATATATATCAAAGATGTACAGTACATATTGATCAACATTAAAAAAACTCAAAATTAGCATAAAGTAAGAAATGGTAAATAAATAGTGACTCAGTAATGGACAAAGGTGAAGAATGTACCATGTGACAAAAGGGCACAGAACCAAGATTACTGACGACACGGTGAGCTTTGGCTGAAAGGTGTTATAATCAAATATTTTTTTCCCCCCATTAGTGTCTTTTACATTACAGCAACAAGCCTGCAGCAAATAAATATTGAATATCAGTATAATAACTAATCAATCTTTGCAAAGACGTCTATTTTTGTGTAGCGGACAATAAGCTGTACAATAAGGCAGTTTACAAAGGATGCCAGTCAACATTAGCCAGTAGCACAGTACCAAATGCCCTACATATCAAGGAAAAAAAAAACAACAACAACAAACTCCCTTGGCAGCCGTCACAACACTGCTAATGTCCTGAATGAATGGTTTGCTGGGGACACCTCATCCCTTCGGTTCCCCCTACCCAAGTCCTTCAAATTGTGAGAATCCCTAGAACGAGGGAAGCTTATGAAGTCTACTGTTGGCCAACTAGAAGCCACTCACAACTTGCGGGAGAGAAACACTGGATTAACAGATAACTCCAATTGTATATATCTGAGAAAAACTGACCGCAGAATCTGATGTGAAGATGCATGCAGGCAGAGGAGGATTGGATCTGGTGAGGTTATGGTGTCTCCTGTATCCACATCCCTTTTCATCCATCTTTTACATGTCATACACGTAACCTTTTCTGAAAGGTGGCAGGCTTGCGGAACCACAAAACCCACACCAGTCTGACCCTACCTGTTTACCCGAACTGTCACATTTATACACATCCTTTTAAACACATCCAATTCCTGAAGCAGACTGGTAACACAATACTCAAAAGGTAAGAGACAATCACTACATCTTTAGTAGACATAATGACATTGCAATAATACAGATGACAGTTAACCATATTAGATTATGATATGCAGCAAACAGCTAGGACATACTTATTATAAACCAGTTTGATTTGGCTGGAAATTTAAACAAATCCAAAGGCAACAAATTACTGTAAAAAAATAATAAAAGGTAAACTGGAGTCTGAGTAGTTAAAGCAAACATTTCGTAGTATTTTGTCTGTCTGGGTTTTCACAGGAATTAGATGTCTCGTGGTTTTTTTGGTTGAAAATTCACTACAGTTATACTGGATTTAACACTGAATGGGAGACAAGTAAATGACAAAGTATTGTTAAAAAGTAACACTGGGATCGGGACTGAAACAAAAGAGGGGCACCAATTATAGCCCAATGAGGAAAACGGCAAAATCTGCAGAGTAACCTGTTAACTGATGTTATGGGTGAACACCGTGTCTTTACAACCTGCCGTGCTCATTCACATCAGGAGGTAGTTAGGGGCTGCAGATTAAGTTTCAGTAAATGTTTAAACTTACTTGGTAAATGCAACTTTCCAGCACGTTCTTCCTGCCTTATTCTATTTTAGGCAATTAACTGACAAAATCATAAAAGCTGTTCAGGGAACGTGATGTTTTCTTTCAGACATGCATTCCTTGCATTGTGTTAATATCATGTTCGCAGACAGATGTTACTGGATGCATTCCTCCTAAAACGTTTAGGGTCAATTAAATTGATTTACAATTGTATTTGATTGGTAAGAAGCAAGAAATTTGAACAAAGCTAACGCAGAAGCATATTCTACTTTCTTTTTAAAATTAAATTGACCCCTAATAAAATCTGATGTACATAATATTGGGAGCTGTGTTCACATGTTTGTTCTGGCCTGTAATGAATTCATATTTTGGTAGATACAAGATGTGTATAATAAGCCAAGACAGGCAAAAGTGTAAAGTGTCTAAGACGTTGAAAAACAGCGTCAGGGAGGTGAGCAGGTACTAAGACCAAGCAGGTGAGAGCGAGCAGAGGTGCAGGAAAGCATGCTGCAGGACGTCACTCAGCTTAATGGCAGCGAAAAATCGTGCTCACTAGATGAGCTGACCTGCCTCTCCACAGCCCTCTGGGCCCGGCACGCTGCCACTCTGGCCCGCAGGTCATACTTCTTCTCAAAGTAGTCCACCAAAGCAGGCTCCGTGAGCAAAGAGGCCAACACCTGCTCAAACGTAATGGACCAGTCTCCATCTGGGCAGCTGCCCCGGTACCGGTCCCCACAGCCGATCAGCACGGTGTCGTCGGCGATGTCCTCACAGTGCAGCGAGCCCGCACTCACCAAGGAGTAGGACGACACAGAGGTGTCATCTTTTACCTCCTCCTCGGAGCTGGGGAGGAGAGTGACATCCAGCTGGGCCTCGGCTAAGGCCTTTGTGACCTGGGCCTCTCTTGAGCTGCTCTCCCCAGCAAGCTCCTCCTTTCCTGGCTGAGGCACGCTGGAGACGGGGCTGGTGGTGCACTGGCCTTCGGACCTTTTGGCACCGTTGTTTGTGAACTTTTTCCCAACCTCACCGATGCGTAATAGCAGGCTGGCTACTGTGGCAATTGCATGATACAACTCCTGCTCCAGGGGGTCTTCACTAAACATATTGTAGAGGGTTTTACACAGCTCAATAAACTGCTCCTGTAGACAGTTAAACACACAAGCACAGGGAAAGTTAGTAGGTGATGTAATCTTCCATTCCAGAAAGGTCACTAAAATGCAAATGCAAAACAACTGGCCTTTGAGTTTTCCCTGATGTCTCCAAAGATGACAGACCTGTCACATGCACATCATGCTCACCAGTGAGTGAGCTGTAATTTCACTATGACAAACTAATTTTAGAACCGGAGATTAAAAAATTATGGCCAGGATTCAATAGGGGCATAATGATTTTCCAGTACTGCGAGAGAAAGTGAAACACTGGGATTTGACCTGCAGATAAACTGGATAAACAATCCAACGATAAAATATCTTTTGATCATGTAGCATTTAGAGAGGATTAAAAACTGCTTATTAAAGGACTGGATGTATCAAATCACACGATTTTTCCAAAAACACGGTAAGAATAAAAACATGATGTTGCAATCCTCTGTTAACATACAAGTGTTTCTCAAAATTCTTTAGTTATAAATGATTAGTAATTGTAATTAACATGCTATACATTCATTTGTTAATTCTAGTCATCCCTTGAATATGGACACTGTCCAACATATACTGCTTAAAACCACATCATAAATGTTTTCACGTGGAAATGCATTAATTAATGCATGAATAATTTTTTTTTCCCTCATGAGAAAATTTCGTTATATTATGCCCTATAATACATAAAATAAACAGCAATTCTTGCCCAGCAGGTCATCTCTAAAGGTGGTTCAGGCCATCTCCACTTACCTGGTTCATCCTGGGCAGATCTTTGATGGAGTCCTTTTTCGTTTCTTTCTCTCTGGCCCACATCCTCAGGTAATACTTATAATCCTTCACCATCTCCTCTACAAGGATATCCATGTCAAGACAGTCGTGCCCTCAGGAGCATCACTTATGTAAAAGCCAGCTCTCCAGTGACAGTGAAGATCCCGTAATAAAACAGAAATCAGCCCAAAATATGTAATAAAGGAGGGTGTCAGCAGGCATTACCTTTCTTATCCTCTGGGCTCCCGGCCATCTCGCCAGTCTCTGGAGATTTCACCACCTCTCCTGAAAACAGGAAGCAGGAGTCTCAAATTGACAGAAAATCTGAAGGGTACAGGGTGGAAGTGATCCACGGGGTGAGGGAAGGAGGAGCTTTGCATTAGGAGGGAGAACAAAGGCGAACAGCGGGCAGCCACGGTAAAAACGGAGAATGACATGGAAAGATCGACCTGACTGAGGCTAGTCCCACAGAGAGTGCGGAAAACGTAAACAACAAAACAAAACCAAAAAAGGCGGTTGATGAAGGGGGTTGTATTAGGAAGGAGAGGTTATTGGACCACTGAGGAGGTAGCAGAGTAGAAAAGTTGGAAAGACAAACCTGATTTCACCTCCTGCAGCAGAAAGTCCAGATCTGACAGGTAAGGAGAATCTGGAGGCATGAGAAAGCAGAAGACACAGAGGCAGAGAAACGAAAGTGAGGCTGAGACAGAGGATGCATGTGAACAAAGGGAAACGACAGGAAGGTGACAGAACCAACCACATGGTAGATGAGGAAGTCAGAGAACATGTTACTGATTAGTGGAAATGGACTCTCACATGCACTGAACACACACTGAGGATGACTGGGGGGACTGTACCGATAGGCCGTAAAAGCCAGTTCCATCTACACCAAGTACTGTTAAATCTACGCCGAGCACATATGCAGTAAGTGAACCTGTGTGTGTGTGTGTGTGTGTGTGTGTGAGAGAGACAGAGAGAGAGAAACAGCACAGACCTTGTGGAGTGACGTCATCAGTGAAGAACTGTGTGGCCTCCAGGGCAGACTCGGCCTCTTCTGGGCAGAGTGCTGTAATAGCAACAAGAGTCAGCTACCTCCAACACAGACACTCAACAAGAGTCAGCTACCTCCAACACAGACACTCAACAAGAGTCAGCTACCTCCAACACAGACACTCAACAAGAGTC
>JAODKF010000002.1:3736357-3759094 GCA_026779585.1 Mormyrus proboscirostris
GTCGATTGACTGGAATAGACGGAAATCCAGGGACTCACAGCTTTGGGCCCCAGGTCCTCAGAGGCATTCTTCTGGAATATGTTAATCAGGCTCTGGGTAGCAGTAGGCAGGTTGGGGCTATAGTACCGGCCAGGTATGACTTCACCTGGGGAGGGTGGAGTGAGAAAGGGAGCTGTGGAGCTGGGGGACTCCTACAGGGAGGGAGTTGCACATACAACCACCAGTCAGAGCAAAGAGCGTCAATGATAAACTCACAGTTTAATTTAACATGCACCCTATGCTTATATACAGGTTCTTATACCAACTCTGGTCTTCTTCTATGCAACGGCCCAACAATCATTTCAATGCTAAACCACAGAACATTTGCACTAACTTCGAAGCACCTTTCAAGAAGAAAATGCTCCTTAGAACAATTTCAGTTTCACAAGTTTTTTGTTCCTTAAACAACATCCTCTTCTTCAGTCTCTTCATTATCATGCTAGTTATTCACCAAGTGCTTTAATAATCATGTCTATCTCCATATACTATACTGTGCAAAAGTCTTAGGCAGTCAAAGAAAATATTTAAATGATGTTCATGTTCAAAACTATATTGTTTGTTGAAGTGTGTCAGCTTCAAAACCTCTCCTGAAGTCACCCAGCAACCATCCAATACGCCTCTGCATTTTTAACTCGACCGCTAGCACACCTTATTTGGCTAATCAAAATCTCACACAGTTATTTAACCAAATTAATTGATTAACTAAATCGAGCTGGTGGTGAAATTGAACAAATACATGGAATGTCTGAGGTGCCCCTGAGGAGAGCTTTGGGAACTGAAGCGGTGTCCATCTAGACATCCAGCAAGAATCAACAGTCATTTTTTTGGAGAATATAAGAAATTCTTGTAAAGCGTTACTGTTCATTCTAATGTTAAACTCTTCTCTGAGCAAATATACACTTACTACCCAGATAAAGAACTCTAAATATTTCCCTTCACTACCTATGACTTCTGCACAGTGCATGTAGCACTGTTGAACCCGCTACTGAATCACTAAGGCTGTTCTGTCGACCGATCAAAATCAGTGCTCACAGGTAGATCTTTGCTGTTACTCCGCACTCTGTCAGGGGTTCGCTGCAGGAAGTCAGAGATCCTCTGAACCAGAAAGTCACGGTCCCTAAGGTTGGCAAACAAGAAGGTCATCTTGTTCTTAGTGCTGATGGACAGAGGGCTGGGCAGGACACTGGAGCTGTCGGCCTTTTCCACAATGGAGACCTGGAGGCAGAGAAACGCGACTATAAATGGTAAGAAAACAATATTTGCCAACACTTAACTTGAGGAAGCACACACTTAATGATTTACTCACTTAAGGTATTAAATTAAGTGTTGATTATGTACCGATTACATGTTTATCATCATTAATAAATCAAAATTGTTCATGTACAGTACTGTGCAAAAGTCTTATGCAGTCAAAAGAAATGTTTTTATCATATGCTATTTATCCAGGTAGTAAGTGCACATTTGCTCAGATCAAAAAACACGATTTAGCAAATTAATAAAAACTACTAAGAATTTCTTCTGTCTTCTCAAAAGTCACTAATATCTAGCTGGATGGCTAGATGAACACAACCTTAGTTCCCAAACTACTCCTGAAACTACTCCTCCCAGTCATCCCACATATTTATTATATTTTACCAGCAACTCAGTTAATTAACTGAATCAGTTAAAAAGCACAGTTTAAAAAAATTGCTCTAATTTTTGCTCACTGCTCAAAAATTAGTTAAAAAGCATAATTTCCTTTGGCTGCCTAACACTTTTGCACAGTACCGTTTCATGATTTGTACTTGAGTCGTAACCGAGTCATTAAATTACTGGTGCCTACACAAGTAAAGTGCTGCCCACTAATTTTTTGTAACTTAATTTTTTTTTAAAAAATTTAACTGATACATACAAATAAATCAAAAACAAAAACACTACCCACTATTTTAATGGACCTCCAACATTGTGATTAACTATAAAGAGCCTACATAATCACACATAATTTCCTTAACAACCACAGCTTTTATGACTACTCCCATTAATCAATATCAATATATAAATCTTTCAATCAGCACTCATCCTACGTATGTTGACCTAAAGCTAGATCCACTGCTGGAGACATTCTGGAAGAGAGGTGGAAAGTTCAGGTTCAGAAAGTACTAATCCAGACCAAGGTTTTGTTTCAACCAACCAGTTGAGTACTCTATTACTGTGACTCTTTATTCTCAACCAGTTGGTTGGAACAAAACCTTGGTCTGGATTTGTACTTCATTGACCTGAACCAGGAGTGGCCAATCTTATCTGCAAAGGCCCGGTGTCTATGCGGGTTTTTGCTGCAACTGCCTAATTAGATTACTAATTAGAGGACTGATTGGCTGAACAGCTGACCTACAGGTTATCCCAAAGACCTGCATACACGCCGGCCCTTTGCGAATAAGATTGGCCATCCCTGACCTGAACATTCCACCTCTGATCTCGAAGTTAAAAGGCGAAATTGACAGCTAAACCGATAACTCACTATGCATGTTTGCAGATGCCTGCAAGCTCTGTGGTCTTCTAGGCCTCCCTGAGATTTATAAACAGAGCTGTCGGTTGTCAAAGATAGAGCTTCTGGAATAAAAATATTCTCTCAATCTCTGTACTAGACTTTTGTTTGGGGGGATTGACTTCTATAGTATATCCTATTAGTTTAAAGCCCAAAATACCACTATATTTATGAGGCAAAAAAAAATAAATCACAGCAGTGGGTCACCCTCAGAGTCAAAGAAAAATTACATGAGTCAAAACAGATATTGTTTAAGATGTATGCAAACTATCTACACCATGGCTGAAATTTGGTATTGCCCAAGATGATTAGTAATACCTCATTTCTACCGCTACGGTTTCACAATGTTTAGATGAGTGATGTACGCTATGTGTTAAGCGGTAGGTTAAAGGTCGAGGATAATTAGGCAATTTACTTCTCTCAAGGGGATGATCAGCTGACAAAGGTCCTCTTCGCGACTAGCGAAGCAGATGTAATTGTTGGAAACAAACATTTGGCCGATCACATGCATCTTGGTGAACGGTGTCCAGAGTGTGCAGTCCGTGTGTCCGTCCAGCCGCTCGTCAGCTGTCAGGCGGAACTGGGCACGATAGCGCTCGTTCTTTGCTCGTGCATCAAGATCCCTGGAACGTGGGAGCATGAAATGAGCCGAATACGCAGATCACTGCCATCAAACACAATTATACTGAACATACTGACACTGGACCACAAGTTAAGGAAATGTAAGCTGGGATCTAATAAAATAGATAAATGAACATTTCAGCATGTACATATGCTCTCACAAAGTGATTTAACACCCCTTAAAGTACCATACATATATTTTACCATTTATTTCTAGTGGGCTCACTCAGAAAACCTCCTCCCAAGCTTTACACTGCAAGAAAATGGCAAAGCAGTTGGCAAAAGAAGACTAACGGGCTTCACCTTTTGAGGGCAGAAACATTCTTCAAGTTCTTGCAGGGCTTGGGTAGAGATAGGTCCGCAGCAAAGCCTTCGTTGTCTAGCAGCTGCCTCATCGCGATGTTGGCCAGCTGTTCCATGAGCTTGAACGTGTCGTTGATGTTGAGGAACATGGAGAAGTAGTGCTCGGTGTCGCGGGTGCTGACCCGGATGCTCTCTGGAAATAGCAGTGTGGCATTCTTCTCCAGCTGCGTCACATCTGTCCACTGCACCACCAAAGTCACTGAGGTAGGTAGAGAGGCACCAGGAAATGGAGAATAAATAATCTGGTCAGTGCATCAGGACAGATATAACCAGATACAGTTGATGGGCGAGGACCAACTACAACATAAAAACAGGGTCACTGACGCATCCACCAGAGGGCAAGGGAGTCAAAAGACTCTCCAAATGCACAATGTTCGCAAAAGAGAAAGCATTCAGATGTTTTCACATATATCCATCAAATTTGAGTGCATCAGCTGTGAAATATACCCACCAGAAGAGGAAAAATGCCACAGAAAAAGCAGAGAAGAAAATGGGAGTTACTTGAGGATAACTGTATGAATGTCTGAGGCAGACAGGTTGAATTATCACAGCAGCAGATTCATCACAGTAAAGCCCAGGTAAAGAGAAAGATTTGCCAACTGACCTTCCTTGCCCAGTAAGAAGGAGTAGAAGCAGAGGTGATTAACGCTCAGGTAGACCCAACCCTGTCGAGGGACTCGTCCCTTCCAATAGCTGCAGGAGTAATAATTCACCAGCTTCTCTTCGTCTGGCATTCTAAATAGCTTTCGCATTTTCTGCTCGGCCTCCCGGAATTTCCCCGGGTCCTCATCCTCCGCGCTTTGCTTGCTCTTGTTCTCCTCGGCGATGATCCCCTGGAGAGGATAAAGCACATCGGAGCGTGGTCGTCGCGACGGGAAACATGGGAAGCAACACACTCATGGCCTCGTCTCACTCCAGGCCGCTTCTGTAGCACCAGTAGGACACCAGCAATGGTCCTGTAGAACAGAAGCTTCACTGCTGTCTGGTACATTTGAACACAAAGTACTGGATTTTGTTATCCATGTTTTTAACTAAGAGGGTCATAAAGGAGCTTGTTGTCAAATTACTAAACCAATCAGTAGAAAAAATTCCTCTTACGATTTTTTCTGAGACACATGATATTTATTAACGTCCTCAGAAACTACCAAGCCAATTAGTTCAAGTCAGAGCATTACTAAATTTGTGCCAGTATATCGTCAGTATTATTAGAAATAATCTGGCTCTTAATTATTAAAATTAATTGTCATTTTCAAATCTTCAGTAGACCACATCTGCATGACATCAAGAGGACATCAGGTTGTTCCTCAGTTAGAAACATTACCTGAGTTTAAATCAGCTGTCTTACTGCATATTTTTAAGCCAAGTTACATAGAGTAAGTTGGAGATATCTCAAGAGAAGCTGGAAGGTACCTTTGATACCATTTAATTACACTGAACTCTGGAGCTCAATATCAAGCCTGAAGTTTTCAGAAATACAGCTGTACTTCTTAGCAATTAAACTGAAATGCTTAAGTGTGTTTTTATGTAATGGATTAATACATATAAACAGCTCCGATGTAGCTTTTTTCCAGCAGCTCTGGCAGTGATTTCCCTAAAGGGACCTATTCGTCAGCCATAGTGCAATCTACCAACCCAATGGCTGATGTAACCACATCTATCAATGGAGCTCACAAACTGAATAGGTAGGGAAAACCTTTCCTCTTATGACAGCTGTCTGTCATATTTCATTTTGGATTTTGAATTATGGGTGGACTTTCTCATTCACACATCCTAGATCGGTGCTGCAAGTTAATCAGTTGAAATAAAGTATGTAAGGCCTACCTGGATCTTTCCCTTGACAAAGGTGGTGATGTCCTCCTCGTTGTCGAAGATAGAGAGTGTTTGAAGCAGGTTGGCCTCCAGCCATTCCCAGTGCACTGTAATCTCCTTCCGTGAGGAGCCTGGAGGAGCACACAGATTACCACACATGTGGGGGTAGAGGAACTGACAGCAGGTCAGATCCAAGGGACCTAGATTCTGAAGCACCTCACAACACACAACATTTCCACATCTATAGTTTTCTAACTCAGTGTTTCCAAACCTGAGTAAGTCCACATTTTTGCTCCCTCCCAGACAGTCCATGTTCTTGCTCCCTGACAGCTCCCAATGTGGTGGACTGTGGACTGTCTGGCAGGGAGCAAAAAAAGTGGACCATCTGGGTGTCTCTGACGACCGGGATGGGAAACACTGTTCTAACTCATGATCACTATACACAGGTTGAAGAAAAGGTAACATTTATTAAACTGGAATAACTGGTGAATACATTGCTCACTGGAGTAAAAACGTTCTTTAAGAGTTGAAGGCTTCAGGATCAGGCAAGATCAATTCCAGGCTGATGATCTCAAAGCTGCATCAACTTTCATTTTACTTCAATTGTTGCAGGATAATATGATGTAATTCTTTTTTTTTTTTAAAGGTCACCTCATCCAGTAAACCCAAGGCTAGGATCACCATACCCAAGCTCAGCATTATACTGCATCATAATTTGAGGCTTAAACGCCATCCAGTTTTCAGACAAATGTGAACTAACACAACTAAGATATTATATACACTAAAAACCAGAAAGTGTCCACTTACCACAAGCAATGTTCCAGTAGATCTGCGAGTCGCCGGTCTGGTGGAGGATGCGGTAAGGAGCTACACGGGCACTGGAGTCCAGCACCACATCCAGTGTACCCACGAGCAAACCTGAGGGCACAAGCAGCAATGCTCTTCACTCAGGCTTGGTGCTGCCTTACACAAGAACACAAAAAACAGCCTGAGCTGCAGGCACACACATATGAATGTGTGTCAGCGAAACACGTTTATTTGACCTTCCTAAGTGACTTATCTGTGCTGTAGATGAAAACAAAGCTGCCACTGAAAGGGGCCGCCAGACGTTTATAAGTGCAGTGGTTTTTATAGGTTCCCAGTATTTACATACACAGCATTCACGGGAAACCATCAGATTGTGAATAACAGTGCTGCAATTACAGCAACCAAAGTCAGTCTGGCTTTCGCGGCCCACATGACATTTCCACATCTATAGTTGCACTCTGTGGTTTGTGGATCATGAATCCAAAGTAAAAACAACAATTTTCTAAAAGTGTATAAATAGGATCTTTACACCACGGCACAAATTACCATACATTTCACTTCTGATAATGGACAACAATTTGCCACTTTTGAATCAGGAATGTTGTGCATTGAGCTACAGAAAACTGTACAACCAAATCAAACAAGACACATTTTATGTGTGATAGTTATTACACTGAAACTGGTTAGAAGTTTAAACCACAAAAGGTTGTGTTTCTGCTAGAAACAGTCTGTCTCCCCACCCAGTATCCCACTTAAATAGCTCCTAATTTCAGTTGGGTCTGCTAACAGAAGTGCTTCATTGGTCCTCTTCCAGCTCCCAGCTCCCATTTAATTAAGGAGCATAAAAGCTAAAAAAAATTCCTTTTCTTAGGAGAGTCAGAAGAACTTAAATGCATCTGTCCCAGAGATCACACAACCCCTTCATTTGCTATAAAGTTTTTGAAAATAAAAAAATGAGAAATTGTGTTATGTGGGTAACATTTTAATTGAAAACACCAAATACTTATTTACTGTAATGAAGTTATAAACATGTACTACCTGCAGCGCTGTCAAACCTGACCAATTAAAGTGGGTGTGTGTATACTCTTTATTGGGTATCAGCTGTTGTAAAACTAGTTATTAAACTGGTTATTTTTCCAGCTAGATCACAATTTGTATGTGTAGTTTTAAAGTCCTATTTTGCTATATATATATATATATATATATATATATATATATTCACTGAACATTGTCACTTCCGAGTTGTTGAGTCGTCCGGCTTCTAATAAAAAACATACCAGAAATCTCTTAATTTTTCGGTGTTGAGGCTATAACGTCACCCCCAACGTTAAAGCATGTCCGGCCACATGTTATTTCTGATAGTGTGATTCAGTAGTCTAACAAAGTGATGAAAATCGCCTTTTGCTAAAATGAATTTTTGTTAACTGACGTCGTTATTTCGTTTATTCCGGGTTCCAGAAAGTGGATTTTTAAAGATCATGATGTGTCTGCCAAAGACTCTTTTGGTACGAGTCGTCGAATCCAATTCTCCTGTCGTTAAAGCAACCACAAGGCTTACATACTGAATATCACTCTTAACTTCAAAACTAAATCTCAGGAAAACAGTTTTGCAACTTCTTTCAGTACTTAATTGGTACATACAGTATTAGCGAATAAGTTTCAAGCTTTGAATTAATTCTTAGAAATGGTTAGTCATTTATTTGGGACACAAAAACTATCGCACTTAGATTCATTATGCGGGTATAAGAAAGTCTGTTTACAGAATATAAAGGCTATGTCAGTTTCACGTCATATAGTATTTACGTATATATATATACACATACACACACACACACACACACACATATATATATATATATATATATGTGTGTGTGTGTGTGTGTGTGTGTGTGTTCCTGTTGAAGGCAACAGTGTCTCAGCAGTGTTTAGTGCAAGATTTCCCAAGTTGTTACGACTGCTGTCCATCATCGATCTCTCTTATAATCATTTACAGTCCAGCGTTGATTATTCATTTGATTCCACCCAAACTGCTCCAGCCCAAGATCATGCAGACAGCCAGATGCCATTCTGCGAAAGCTACGCAGGCCGACAAACACCATAAAAACACAATTTATACTCGCCTATACAGCTGTGCTGGGAAGCGTCTGGTGTATGACACGAAGACGTTAAAAGGTGCTGACTAATAAATAGCCGTGTGTGTGTGTGCGCGCATGTTTTTTTTTACCTACTAAGTGAGACATGTCAACAAAACCCCCGGCAACCTTAATCTGACAGGCTACAAGTGCGCACTATACACTGGCCGAGTAAGAAACATTGAATTTATTGACATACCAGTGATTCCCCCTCCTTTGCCGTGTCCCTTTCTGCGCTGCAGAATGAAGAAGGGGTTCGCCCTTTCGCTCACCCAAAGAGCGTTGGCAAGCAGCACCTCTTCCGGGGTTATCCACATCTGGACGCTTAAAACGCGACCCTTCGACCCGATAAAAACGGAGATAAGTACACAGATGGTTTTGTTTACACTGCGAGCCGGACTTGCAGACGCGACGCCTGCCGCTTCCGTTTACTCCATGGACCGTCAGCTGCTGCTCAGTCGCGGCCCTTCCTCCTTCGTACCGAAACCACGCCCTCCTCTCGACACTGAACTACGGCGGCCGGAGGGGGACCTTCACGCTAACTAGACGTGTCTCTGTAAGTGGTGTGTGTAAAACATCATTGCAACGAGTCCACACAAATAGGCGGGTGCATAGCTGAGCTATCACATGATGTTAAATTGTAGTAGTTGACAGATGGATTAAGTAAAATGTGTAGGCGCCTGCTTTTGTATTAGGACAAGTAACAAGTGTGGACATGTGATTACTGTTACCTCTGCACTACAGCCCCTTTGTTTCGTCCTCATTGGCCAGTGACTAGTCTACAATCTGCGTATGACTAACCGTTACATGAACTGTAATACCCACTCTCAAATAAATTTAGCGCTTGTGTTACTTCTGCAAATACTATATCCTCTATATTTCCAACTTCCCTCCCACAGCCTGGTAATTCATCTCGATTTGTTCTTGTTTTTCCATGGTACGGATAAATGAGACAACCAAAGAATGAGATGACACAAGCACAGCGATGATATTTTCAAATACCCTTTATTTCAATCACATTAGTTAAAGTCATATTTTCTTCTGAGAACGATGATAGCATGATGTTTACACACGGCACTTGATTTAAACACTGTACCTGTGACTCTGTATGTGTATGTTACATACATCTTCACGAACATTCAGTGCAAGAGCCCATACTTGGAAGCATCTGTGAGTCTGATGCCGATTCCAGAGCTAATTGTCAAAAATAAATGCATATAATTAAATCTACCTTATTTTGACATATGAATATGTGAATAGTTGGTTCTTTTTTGGGTCATAGGTTTCAAAGGAACTTCTCAAAAACCAAGATTATATTTGTCTGTAATTATAATTCGTCCCTCTTAAGCACTTAAAAATAAGGCCTCATTTCAGCAGCAAAAACCGCCCGCTCCCTTGTTTAGCAGTCTTTAGGTTTGCATTAAAAGATGTTAAGCTGAAGCTATGAAGCAGGACTATAAGAAAAAAAATCACAATTAAGTACATATCAAACCAGTAAACAAGCAAGAAAAAGATATCATGGCATAAACACTGCCCTTGAAGTGGACCTTTCTGGCACAGCTGATTAAGTATTGACCAATCCAGAGAGGTTCGTATCAAAACAACAGAGAAGGAAACCTTTGGCCTAAAATGGTCAACATTATTGACCAGGTCTTTTTCAGTGTTTAAATCCTATTGCAATGTGGTAACCAAGCTAAGCATGCACTGTCTCGTGCTGCTTAGGGACGGCACATGTGACACAGTCACTTGTGCTCTACAACAGTACAACAGCATTTTAAACAGAACACTATCGTTTTGGTCCACGCAGTTTGCAACACTGAAACATGTTGTGCCTAATCCTTCTCATTTACACAATTAATTTTGTGAAACCAAAATTAAAAAAAAATGTCATCAAATATGTTCCCTTTCATGAACTTTCAGCATTAGTGTATCCATGCAATTGATTAACCGGTAACCACCTGACAGAAATATCTTTGACTATCTCTCCATATCATATTACGTTTTACGTTCTATTAGCCCTTGCAATAGAAAATAACTCACATTTTTTTTTTTTTTTATCAGTCATTGCCAGTTACTGGACACATCTTCTGTTCATACGCACAGGCACTTATACACGCGCAGTCAACTGGTTAAAAATTGTAAGGGTTACGATACAGGGGTTTGCTGTTACACAGGTACACAAAAATCATCAAATGGGAACTTAATGTAAAACTTGCAATGGGAACAAGAAAAATAACTACTTGTATAAGAATGAGCAAACTAACCTATTTCCGAACCACAAATAAAATACGACTTAACACCATAAATAATGATCCCTCTATTAATGAATATGCGTGTATGACCTTCAAATCATGTAACGGAAAAAGTGAAATGAATTGACAGTGATGGAATGCCTTTTTCCATTTGAAACATAGTTCTCTGTCATGCTGCTTACAACTAAACAAGTCTTGTTAAGCTCCTTTGAAACAGAGTTCAAAGTACTGCGGTGTATTTTGTACAGATAATGACACGCAAGATGGGGGCTTCATATATAATTATAAAGTTAGCACAGTAAACACAAAGACTTTTGGAACAAACGACAGCAAATGTTTCCAGGTATTTCATCATTCTGCAGTATATCATCTTCACTTTGTTTTTTTTTTTTTAAATTGGGGGCTGTGCATACATGTCAATGGAACTAAACAACTCTCCACCAAACATGATTACTCCTGTGGGTAACCTAAGGTACAAGGGCAGGATTTGCTAGAGGAAGAAGGGCACTGGTGGCTCTACTATGTTCCTGTTCCACATGCTACACTAGTCAGTTGACTTTCTGGTTGGTAGACTTGACATATTTTTCTGTCATACAATTATAGTGGAAAAATAAGATGCGACTGCAGGAAGTGAAAACCTACGTCAACGTTCTTCAGGTTTCCCACTTTTGAGTGAGTTCGGCAGTGCAGTCACTTCACGATGCCTCTTCACTGCTTACTGCTCTTTCCTGGGTCCTCAGTATTAGCCTGTGAGCCCAGGGTTACTCCTACTCCTCTGGAGCACCATCCAGGCCCACGTGAGGCCACACTTCCTGGTACCAGGAACAGCGCATTTCTTCTTAGACTGAAGTTTTAGTCATTAGCTTCAAGGCCATATGGAATCAGGAACACTTTGGTTTTCTGTTCTACACATGCATTATCTCTGAAGACAAAATCAGCTGGACAGGCTTGTATCGTTTTCTTGTCGCTCACTCTCAAACGGTAGGACATGGAAGGGCAACTTTGCAAAAGACCCTTTAAACTAAAACTGCGTCTCATGCCCAGATGGCTGGCTGGCTTATGTTTTATAAAATGGCAGGATCCGCTATGTGTTTGTTTTCACAGAAGCTGTGGCAGATTGCTTGCATGAATAATTAATCCATTATTAATAATGTATGATTGCCGTTCTCTTTGCGACACAGTGTTACCATGGCAACAGAAGCGACCCCACCCAGTCATAGCATGTCATAGTTTTCCCCAGATTGATGTACATGAAAATTCTGGCAAAAACGTCATGTGACTAATATCCTCCCCCGTGGAATTTCCATACTAGCCTCTTTAAAACTGAGACTATCTACCTAGACATAAGGCTCTCAAGGAAAATGAGTCGGGTACTACAGAGCAAGTCCTGTTTTGGGCCTCATGCTGACTGTAACACCCCAGTAAATGTTCCTCGTGTAACTTTCCAAGGTTACACTTGAACAAAGCACTAACTGAGGGGTAGCTGGTATTACACATTGTAGGGTAAGGTTTCTAAGTTGCTGTTGGATCAGGATCAGATAGTACCAGCTGAAGGGGGTGTTGGACTATTAATAAAAAATGCTTAAGCAATAACCTTGTGGAGATTTTCTGCTGACGTGCCCAGTAATGTCGAATATCCTCACTGGAGAATGTGGAACATGTCAGTCTTTCATGCTCAGAATCAGGGACAGAGACATGTATACAAAAGAACATTAAATGCCTCTTTCTACTTAAAGGTTCAGTGTACAAAGGTATGGCGGAAAAAAAACAAGCAGTGCTTAAGGGGACGAAGAAATAAACTCCTCGGTATGTAGTTACATCATCCTACAGGAGGTCCCGTTGCTGAAGCAGTTGGGTGCAGGCTGTGAGGAAGTAGCAGGCTCTGAGTACACATTAAATGTTTAATATAGAAAGACACGGATCGGATACAGAGGAGTAATGCTGTGCTTCGGGGATTCCTTTCAGCGCAATTTCAGCTTCTGGATCTGAACCAGGCTCTTTGGGTCCAGGTCAATAGCTGTGGCCCCAGGTTCTGGGGCCTTTGTCTTTGAGCAGAGGCAAGAGGGATGGTGAGGTTGGTTATCCATTCACAGCAGTCAAAAGCTTTGTAGCTCTGCACTATGAAGATAGCCAGCATAATTCCAATACTGTCAGCAGGCCAGTCACAGTAGTCCTATTTTGCTGTATGGCAATGTGGCTGTCAACAGAGCTTGGTTTTAGAAAGCTCAAAAAAAAAAAAAAAAAAAAAAAAATACACGGTTAGTTGACAAAATTCACAAATGAAAAAGTTTGTAAATATACTGCTTGGCTATTAGTTGAGTACTGCAATTTTGTCTTAACTCCAGGCAGAATGAATGACATTTTTTGGAACAATAATAAAAAAAAAAAACACCAACTGAGGAAGTAAAAGGGTCTTTTCATGATCCCATTGTGAAATGGATTTACAAGTCTTTCATAGTTCAAAGATAAATTAACCCCAGTAAAGGGACATGTTTATGATGAAGGTAGAAGGAATACTGGGCTGCCTCCACTCCTGCTAACAGGGATCAAAGGTCATAGTACATTCTGCTGCAGTAGTAGGTCGTTGTTGAAGTTAGCATTGGTCGGTCAAGCCCTCCGCCCCCCCCAACCCCGGGGGGCTTGGAGTGGCGAGGACCTGGCCTGTGCAAGCCAAAGCCAAGGCGAGGGCAATCCTCATGATTTGTTCTCATCGTACAGATCAAGTGAGGCCTGGAGATCAGGAAGCTCCATCTCACACACCACATTCCTTGGGGACAAAGAGTTCCGTCCAAAGAAATGGCCACCTGAAAGGAAAAACAAGGAACAGTGAAGTCAACCCACTGCCTGTAGCACGCATGTATTTGTATAATTTTATTTTACAATGAATACAATGCAAGAAGTTTCCTGATATGGGTGAGTCCCAACAAAGAATTTATCAAGGTTAGCAGACTATACATTTCAACATCTGGATCCACTGAAATCCAAAAATAATGAAAGCAACACTGAATCGAAATTAAACACACATTTATTTTAAATGCAGCCACATTTAATCATTATCATTGTAAAAACCAACAAAGTGACAAAAAATGATTCATTTTTGGCAAGGAATTTTTACTGTGAGCCATACTTGACTAACAGGGCTCTCAGCTGCTATACAATAGTCACCACTGAAGAACCACCAAGAACCAATTAGTTATAGCCGTCTACTGTTATGAAGAAGAAAAGCTTATGATCAGGGATGGACATCCCTGGTACGCTAGTACGCATTCACATTTAAAAACAATACAAACAATTGATTGTTGCTCATAAGTGCAAATGCATACTTATTTTATGTGCATTTGCACTGCTATGACCAAAAAAAAAAAAAAAAACCTTGCATTTTAACCCGTATACCGCGAATGAAGTATAGCTAGCATATAAAGATTAAAATGCATTATATTTTGTTTTCATATCAGCGCAAATGCACATAAGTACATTTGCGCTTTTACAAACAATCGATTGTCGCACGTATCGTTTTTAAAGGTGAATGCGTACCAGTTATGTCCATCTTTGCTTATGATGACTATTTTAGGTGTTAACATTGCTTTTGCTGTTATATGAATTTGTAGGTGACCTCTAATGATATCAGATATTGAAAATAAACTATAAGTGAATTCATACTAAAAATCTTTACTTGAAACCAGGAGTATGTTACAAATCCAAATTGCAGCGCAACAATGTATTGAAAAAGGAGTTTCATGTAGAAAATGCACGAAAGTCATAAGTATTCCAAGACAAACCAGAAGCTTTTTAAAACAAAAAAAAAATAATCCAGAATAAATATACAAATATAAAAATTAGCGCAAACATGTTTACAAAAGCCTTTAAAAATATGAGAAAGAAAGGAGAGATCCTGGAGCGTGTGAGGCTGGTGTGGGTGGAGCGGCGAGCTCTTCAATCGCACTCCACGCTAGGAGAGAGGGGACAGGACACACTTGAGCGGGTTTGCTGGCGTTCAAAATTAATATCACATTTTATGGTGTTAGCAGTTTGTGCCTTCTGAGTTATTTTACACCGACGCAGAGGATCAGGTTAGATGTGAACAGGCAGTCTCTGAGTTAATAACATCCAACTTACGGACAGCTCGCGCTTATGAACAGGCTGCCATTAAGCCAATTGCATCAAAAAAATTTAAAAAGTTAAATATAAAAGTTTGTAATCACAAATGCACACAATAATTTGTGATGCTCATGAAAGCATTGTGTGGCTTTGACAGTTTGTCGACTCAAGGTACAGTACTGTGTATAGTTACTTTTATTATTACTATCATTATATATTATTGTGTTTTACTATATTTGGAAGTGTTTAAGTGTTTTATATGCACTGGAAAGGTAAAATATATACTATATAGTCAAACACTTCACCAACTGACACTAAATAAGAACTGCATCTACCTGTTTTGACTTACCTACAAACTCAACTTAAAGACTTAGGGAACGGATCTCGTTCATACACTGAGGACTGCCTGGACTGTTGCTCTAGCAAAGCCCATATGGATAGGTGTCTTTGAACTTGTGACTCAACCAATAAATTCTGTGGCAACAGGTGACGGAAACTAATTCAGGGCTAGGCAGGCCCGGTGAGAGCGGCTGTGGCCTACGATTGGCTGGCTTCTCTGTAGCGAGGAGAGAAACGGACGAGTACTCACTCGCTGAAGGACAGGCTGACGGTGGCTTTGATGATCATGTAGCAGAGGGTGAGAGCGCTGAGTAGGCCGAAACTTGCAATGATAAACCACTCCTCTGTCAACAAAGGAAAGCAGGAAGTCATGCAGTGGGGTCCGCTGAAGGTGGGACTGGGAAGGACACCCTTTAAAGTCACCCGACAGGCAGGAGAGCATGGAAACAGAAAGCGGGAAGAAAGGTCCTTGGTGTCCGATGTTAGAGCGGAGTACGAAGGGCAAAGGCAGCACCTCAAAAAGCTCAAAGAACAATGCAAGAAGCTGAACATGTGTGCATCTGTGTAGCAGATAAACGCCGGCAGGACAAGTAAATGCAAACACAACCAAGGTGGGGATAAGTAAAGCTAGATTCAAGTGAGATACCAAAGATGCAGAAAGAACAAAGGCACTTGTGCATGTCCAAGACACTGGAAGGACAGGTGAGAGAAAAGATCCACGTGGCCAGATTGACAGAGGCAGAGGGGCTTGTGTGGTCTATCAGGCTTTGCTTCAGGACAGGAGGAAATGGAGATCATGAGACAGAACTTAGTGCTTCAAGGAAGAATCCAAAAAGCCAAGGAAAAATAGGAAAAAGGGTTTCCGTCGTTTCTTAAAATTTTCATTCCCAGTGACCAGTTCAGAGTTGGCTTATTCGCCTAAGAGGGGACTGCAGCTCCCAGTTAGTGTGTGTATCGCTCCATCATGCGGGTACACACTGTGTTTTACAAGACGCGCTCGCACACACAAAGCAGGCCAGTCTGTAAGTGCAGCTATTTAATTCCCTCCTCAATCAGCTTCAGAAGGAGAGGCTCCTTACGGTGATGGAAATATTGCCCATAATGCATTAACAGCAATCGCCTTCAAGACACTTTTCATTTTGCCCTTATAACAGCTGCACTATGTGCAAGAGAAATACAACAGAGGATGGATATTGGCAGAAGCGTGGCAGTGTGTCTATAATATGCAGCGCGTGTCTTAGCACGGATCGCGGTTATGTGGTATATGTAGCGTACTATAAGAACGCACCGAACTTAGGGATCGTTACACAACAAATACTGGTTAAAATACTGCCACTTGTAGGGGGCAGAACAGTGATATAGAACTGCACTCAGGGGTGCTGTTATGATCCATAATAATTTATTAGCAACCCCATGTCTACTGTCGCATCAGGCATTAAACTATGCCTGACCCTGGATTTGGATATAGGTACTATTGAAGGGGGTCAGCTGGACTGACTCTGGGGTTTTACATATCATCATCATGTGACCCATCACTGAGGCGGAATGCAACAGCGGAACCCTGCAGCAAACAATCATGGCAACTTAAATTTAAAAAAGGCAGAAGCGTTTTGCCTCTTCATCTTTCATTAATTCCCTTCCAATCAGCAATTACGACCAAGGTCCATAATTAAAATATCTTCTTAAACCTTCCTCAGTGCATGTGCGTTAAACCAGCGACAGAACACAATTAGGTACTGCAGAACATGAAGACGTATAAAGCATAACGTAGAGGGCACCACATAATACCTTTAAAATGTTCCATAAACATAATGAATGATTTAGAATACTCATAAAAGGCCGATGCTTTGCTTGAAGCATTATGAAGTCTTATGCAGACCTCTCCACAACATGTGTTACCTATTAACTTACGTTAAGTATTTATGAACATTTATGTGCAGCATGTAAAGGTGGAAGGTAGAGCTTTTAAAACTGTTTTAATGGCTTCTTATACTACAGCTGTAAAAACTTCCCAAATCACAGAGCAGCAAAGATGGCTACCGAAGACGTTTTCTTCTTTTTTTAATTTTTGCAAGCGTTGTGAAGTGTGGGTGTTCAGCACTCAGTTCTGTTGAGGTATTTCAGGACATTTCAACCCTTATGTTTGGAAACACTGGGGGTATTAAAGTACACTGAACAACACCGGACAACAGCTTATTCAGCTACCCTCGGGTTTTGATCAAAGGTCATTCAGCAACACTTATGTAACGGTGATTGAACAGAAGCAAAAAAAAACAGAGATATTATCCTTGACAATGCAAATTAAAATGTATCCATTTTTTTCTAAATTCTATTCTAGGAATGGGTTGAAACTGAATATAATTACAGTGAAAATGCTACTGTGAATTAATGAGGTACTTCTCGGTTGTTTACAGAATTATCAAAGCCTTTGGTTCCTGCCTGTGTTTTCCAATCACCTGACAAAGAAGGTAGACAGCACATCACTAAATAATATCTGCAGCAAGGGGAAAAAAGATAATCAAACATATTTATAGCTCACTTTGTATGGTGACACATCAGTATCTGTAATTAGAGATAACAGGGACTGTTCTGGGCAGCGTGATGATATAAGAGCTTGGGGCCACTCAGTCCTGATCTTCCTGACCACTGCTAACCCTCCCTGCACGCTCATTCGACTGCTTCTCTAGACAAAGCCAGCCTGTCAAGATGCCACCAGTTTGACCAACATCTTAGTAACAACATGGACTTAAACAACGTTGATGTACACATGGGTGTGTTTGTTAAAGGAACCTCCTGGAAAAGAAAGAAAGAAAAAACAAATGATCGGTGAAGGACACCCAACCAAGTGAAATTTTGCCTCTGGACATCCCAGTTCCTCTGGACTTCACCTAAATGAATGTTGCACCCTCAGATATTGGCCTGTGGACAGGTTGGCTGAACACCTCTGCCAACAGGATGAATGGACCAGGTCGGCCATGAGAATCAGGCTGAGTGCTAACTGGAAAAGCGTGAAGCAGGCTCTGAGGATGGACAGGAAGCAGGGACCAGGCTGTGGGCTAAGCATGTGCAAAGCTCACAATTCACACTCAGTTGGCAAAGGTGACTCTGGAGCACAGTGCGCAAGTGGGGGAAGAGAGCTTACTGGTGACAGCGATGTTGATCTCTCCAGTCCGTGGTGTCAGCTCGCCCTCCGAAGGGATCTGGGATGTGCCAGTGTGCCTCAGAGGCTCCAGACTGATGGAGTTTTCACTCGACAGGTCAGCCAATGCTGACCTCTGACTGGAAGTCTGACTCCTGACTATTCTTTCCATGTCGAAGGCCACGTTGTCTACACATGGAAGGTTGGGCTAGAAACAGAAACAAAACAATATTTCTATAGCTTTCAGGGAGTGTAATCTGTATTCATAGTGAAATTAAAATACTTTGAAATGTTTTAATAAAGAAAAAATAAATACAACACAGGTCATACACAAAGAAAACTATAAGGTAGGGAGCTATTCCCACTTTTAGTAGATGTATGCTGTGGTGGGTCCTATTTTACAACCTCTTCCATCCACCAGGTGGCAGCATGATACTAGGTGAGCAGTCCAGCACTGTCACAGAAACAATAGATTTCACATGACATTTGTACATGTGGCTCACCATGATCCCAAGGGCCTTGAGGATGTTTAGCTTGCACATGGGGCAGGTGCAATGCTCATTCAGCCACGGGTCCACACAGATCTTGTGGAAGACGTGTCTGCAAAGATAATAGGCACCGTCAGTCTGGACATACAGCACAATGCTGAGGCACATCTGGCACCCGGTCCCCCCTCATCTTGGTTCTGTCCTGCAGCATTTCATAAATTTAAAAGTTCACTCAGTATGAGCAGGAGTTTCAGCATAGTGGGGTGAAAGCAAGATGAAAGTATGTAAGATACGATAACCAGAGCGGGAGAACAATATTTCATTGTTCCTTTGGAGACATACTTTAGAGTGTCTGCCACTTCAACCTGAAGACCATGCTATCTAACCAACAAAACTGCACATATCTGTGGAGGCACGAAAGTATGCTGCACACAAATAATAAATGTCCATAAACTCGAGCACAAAGCAGCCGTGGAAATAAAGGCAACGGCCATCAACAGCTTTACTGCCTGGTCAAAATAGACGACCTCCTCAAACCACATCGCTACTGAAAAATGACAAGACACACCCAAGGACCTTTGTCGGGCAGGTATAAGTGCTGCTCACTCCTCCCTGCTGACATGTAAGGACTCCTGCACAATCGTGGGTGTGAGACCCGCGGCGCTAGCAAATCACGGGTCCCAGAGGCTCATTTGCGGCTTGGAGGTGGGGAGGTGGAGCGTGGAGGGAAGGACTGTCAGAAGAAGGCAGCGGTCTCCCGCCACAGGGACCCTGTATAGGGACTACACACTGTTCCCAGGGGTTACGCGAGGACACTGGTATGTGCCCTTGTGGCACTTCATCAGAGATATGCAGCAGGGGTCATTTCATCTTATCAGCGTCTGAAAAATGAAGTGTCGCAAAGACAGCGGCGATGGTAGAGGAAGAGCTGGAGCTGGGTCCTGAAGGCAGCGATGAAGCACACTGCTGCTTGCCACATACATACATTGGCAAGTTCCACCACTCATGGCTTCTGACGGAGCGAGGCTTGGGGGTCACTTCACACAACGACTGGAGAAGAAAGGCTCGTCTATCACTGGCCATCCATCGGGTTATGAACGCAGGCTAACATGTGCAGGCAAACTAAATGATTAACTGAGAACATTAAACAGTTGTCTGTTCTCATTCTTCATCAGGTAAATTCATGATAGTTCAACGTCGTGCCGTTACTCAACGTCACGGCAGCCCTGACAGACCAATCCAGGGCAAGGCTGATTCATGGCAGCAGGCCTTCAAGTCTGGTGTTAATCTTTCCCATAAATGAATACCTGGAGCTCATCTGCTCCTCCAGGTTTCATCTATCTGCATTCTGCCTGAGACTTTATTGTCTGCGATGCCCCTCTGGCAGGGTGCATGCTACTCTGACGTGCTCCCAGGCAAACCGACAGCTTTCTCTGAAACTCTCCAGGTCCTGTAGCACCATGCCACAGTTAGGTCATTTGTTTGCCATACTAACCTACCCTAAAGCTTGAGAGAGAGAGAGAGAGAAAGAGAGAGAGAGAGAGAGAGAGAGAGAGAGAGAGATAGGGGAGGGAAATCTCTAACCTTCACTCTTTTCCTCATAATGAGATGCAGAAGGTTGGTACAAGCAGTTGGCCTGCAGCCATCTAGGTAAGCTGGGTGTTAGGAAAAGTCAGGCAGGGGCATAGTGAAGAACATTGAGGAACATCCTTGAGGTCATTGATGTCCACCCACATGTGTTGAAATAGGTAAGTATTGATGATATATTATTCATGACAAAAAGCTCTTTTGATACTACTAGGGTCGACCTAAGGGCTGCTCCCAAAGCTACTCTGGCCTTGGGAATAGAGGAGCATAAAGCAGGACGTGCTTCCCTCGAGATGAAACAGCATGCCATGTGACAAACAGCTGACAGGACAGCTAGAGAGCAGCCACAGTGAAATATTTCTGAGAGTGAGATTACCATGACGGAGAGTACACCAAGCAACAGCTGTCATAGTAAAACATGTGCAGTAGGGCCTCGCTGTCTGTGTTGTGAGGGAGAGTACGGCCAAGAGCACTGGTATTCCTCAGACTTGTCCACACACGACATCAGGCGATGGATGCCACTGCAAGGTGACAGGCCGGGGACACTCACTTGCAAGGCAGTATGCGAACCACATCGTTGAGCTGGTATCCCTCGATGCAGACGGCACAGTGGTTGAAGTCTGGGTCCGTCTCCTGGGAAAAACGAGTGAAACGGTCAAGAGGCCACCAGCTTACCGTTCGATCGCGATCACTTAAAAGACAAGAATTAAATAAAAGATTTATCGTGCATCAAAATTAATTCAGGCAGGAAGCCACACACCATCATAAACACGACAGAGATTCAAAAATAGCAAATCCCATGAACACCCACAGCCAGTCCGTGAAACAACTATGCTATGTAACAACAGACTTGACCTGGATACTTTGTCTGATTCTTTGAAAAAAAAAAAAACAACACACTGACACCTATTACGTTTGATCAGTTTTGATGTGACTAATATTGAGGGATTCACAGACAAAACCAGAGCAGTCAAAGAAACAATCTGTCTGGCGGAGGCCACACCAGTAGGACAGCCGCATCACAGGGACAACAGCTACAAGACCCCCCCATTTGGAAAGGTTCAGCAGTGACAGCGTTAGGAGCAGCACTGCTGTGTCAGCAGCTTGTCGCCTTGGCCGAGGCAGGTGGTGCGCTGGCTCTCTCGGCCCCGTCAGTCACGTCCGTGGGCGGGCTGGGCGCTCATCGGCAGGATCGATGCGCTGTTGTATTTATGGAAGGCACATATCCGTGCAGCTATCTCTGCTGACAGAGGAAACCCAGCTACAAAGCCAAGGACGTCCTCGGTCCCACTGGAAGATGGGATTAGCCAAGGGATCCAACATGGGAGGTGGGAATTGATGGGTCCAGAGTAAGGGCATGAAAATGATCAGGGGGATTAAAAATGTGTGTGTGATGACAGGCATGACCAGAAATGCTTGTATTATCTAGGATGTTTACAATATTGAGGCGTGGCTCTGTTTTGAGCTGTTGGCCTATTTGTGGTTTGGGTGGGGTGGGGCGGCCTGGTGTTCGTGGCAAATAGGGTGCTGGTGGTATTTGGGGTAATGATTATCTCTCATAAGGGCCTCTGGCTCCCTCACAGCCTCAAGCCCAAGTCCTGCTCTCACTAATAAATCATTCCTGTAATTGCAGACATGGGATTTTGTGTTAGTTTACACCATTTATACCTGCTTAGATGGCAACGTGAAATAAGAGCACAAAAAACTTTGGGGACCAGACGGCCATCAGAAGAGCACTCATCATTTCAAGATGGCATACACAGAGGCAAGATGAGCTACTGTTTATGATCTCCAAGAGCACCGTTACCTTGTGACCTCAGGTCACTGGGGTCATATGTTACTGGATGGATGTGTATTTAAATATGTATATACACACAACACACAAAATCTGCACTTTTGATTAAGAACTGAACCAAACCACGAACAGAGCATCGATAATGCCCTGTATCTGTTTAAACCTTAAGTGGTTTATAATGATTATCAGATGACATAATACTAAAAAAAAAAAAAACACAACACAAATCTCCGCTCATTTTTGTCCCACTCAAGTTATTTGGTTTTCTTTCCAAGAGGGCTGCTTCAGTGACCTCTATTCTTGCTGCAACGAAGGTCAAACCAAAGCTATCGCCTTTCAGGCTGGCTGCTTCCGAGCCACTGGCGCATCGACCGTGATTCAATACACCACGAATAAGATCCTTATGCAGGACTAGGACTGCATAGCTTCTTTGCTCCCACAAGTGAGAGAATATCTAATGAAGGTATTCATTTCAGTCAGTTCTCCACAGCTGGCTGCAGACGGTATACTCAGTGCGCTGGTACTATCCTGGCAGTGGCATCAGCTGTTGACCAATCAGCTTGCAGGGAATTACCAGCCAGTCTTCCCCCAAAGTGAGCAGCACGACTTGAAAACCACCAAGTGGAAACAACTGGCTCGGTTCTCAAGAACATGGCACAGACAACTGGACCAGCAGGGGAAGACGGCCAGCCAAAGCATTAGCAGGTATGTGGATGCTAGACAGGCAGGTGACTAGTCCCACCC
>JAODKF010000002.1:3778916-3795453 GCA_026779585.1 Mormyrus proboscirostris
ACCACTGAAGGCAGGGCAGTAAGGACTGCCGGACTCTGTGTCCTGTAACCAGGGACCACTGAAGGCAGGGCAGTAAGGACTGCCGGACTCTGTGTCCTGTAACCAGGGACCACTGAAGGCAGGGCAGTAAGGATTGCCGGAACTTACATGGAGATATGGGGATTGGGAGTGTGCCAGACGCAGAGGAAAGATTACAGGAAAAACTGGGAGAAAAGGGACGAGAGCACACCTGCCTGGTGACTTCAGTGGCACTTCTATCCCAGTCAAGCAGTAAGCAGTCATAGATGAGACTTTTTTATCCAATTACAAGCTGCTAATATCATCATTACCAGCTACAGCTATATGCATGATAAGAAGACATACAGTAGATGTGTCTTTGGGACACAGTGGGATGGGTGGAAGGTCCCATACTGACTCAGACAGTAGGTAAGAGGCTTCAATCTCACAAAACAGAGGTTGGATTTTTGAGCCTAAACATGGTCATCAGTAACTGGCCACTTAGTCTGAGGGCAGAAAACCCTTAAGCATCAGATTTTTATCAATGAGTACAGGACTGTATAGGTGGGCTGCACCACACTCGGGGGGGGCAACTGTGAAAGATTCCTCAAGTCTCCTCGTCCAGTTTATACATCAGCCTGAAGTCAGTGGAAGCAGATGGGTGTAGAGATCAAAGGAAGTAAACAGTTAGCAGGAGGAGCCCAGAAGAGATGCACCGACCCAAATATTAGCGCCGATCCAGACCTATTTCACGGATTGGGTATCAGCCATACGTGACCGATCTATGTCTGATAACTGCTTATTTAGATTTTGGCAGTCACTAAAAAGATGTTTTACTTCTTGTTAAATCTATTTGTACAGTCAATCGCATAACAGCTCTTTTACAATTTAGATGTTTTTAAGCAGCGTTCAAGCTGAACCCTGACGCTGCCACTCTATCTGCTAAGTACTCAGTGGGTGTGAGTGCAGTGACTTCCGCCTGCTGTGACGTCATGCGCATACCCGTCGCCAAAGGAGAAGAATAAAAACAGCAGAAAAGGGGGTGACGGTCTGGAAGTATTTTATGTTTTTAACAACAACTAGTAGCACAGCAATTTGCAATCTTTTTGCAAGTTTTGAGAGGTGGGAGTAGCATTTAATGGAAAATCCTAATAAACAAAGCAATTATATGAAACAATGTAGAGCAATATGAAAAAAGCCTGGACATTGATCTGGATTATTAGGTATTTATTTTAAAGCTTGCTTTTCCTATTATACCTATCATTAATAAGGAATAATTGTATAAACATTTCTGTGTCTGTGGTACCAGCTCTTGACTTTTTATATAGTTTATCTGAATGCTTTTAAAATCAGCAATGTTTAAAATGGGCATGTTTTTATGATTAACTTTAGGAAATAGAACATTGTTAAAAATTCAAAACAGGTTTGGCATGAAATCCATGTTGTTCACTTTCTCATATTCTAATACATGAAATACAATTCAATGAAATATAAGCTGTGGTTTGACACCCCAATGAACATGAAAGACATGAATAAAACATTTGATAAAGAATCTTGCAACTTAAAAAGTTTCAGTAGAAAAAGGGTGAAAGTCACAATGCAGCCTATTTTCTTTTAATTATACATATTTAAAACATTTTTATCCAATCATCCATATAATGGACAGGCACCCCTTTTTAATCCTGTTACTGTTTTAATGCTACTATGTCATGGCATTATGTTATAAATTCTGAAACCTTCTGCTGTCAGCAATACAGAACACAGGTTTATTTACTTGGAGCTGCTCTCATACCACAAACCCTCCCTTTTTATCAATGGTACTTTCAGAAATCCTACTGACTGACAAATTCATTCTACTGTCAAGGAATAACCAGGAGTGGCTCCAACCGCACCCTGAGGTTCAAGTTGGCCAGTCTGGCTGCTTCAGCTACCCAAGAAGCCCAGAGCATCACAAGGTTCCAGCCATATTATTTATTTGTTTGTTTATTTTATTTTTTATTTTTTGGGGGTGGAGGGAATCCAGGCATTGTGCACACGTAGGCAGGATTCTGCATTGTATTTCTGAATTTCAAAACCATTTTGAAATGCAAACCAGCATGTTTCAACAGGAAGTGGCTTCAGTTCAGGAGCACTCCAAGGCTACACATCTATCCCAGCACTAAGTTGGCAACTGTTTCGCAAGTCTCCTACTTCTGCTTATGGGGATACAACAGAGACATGACACCATTGCAAAGCCGACCTGAAACGCCACACACAAGATGTCCACAAGTTTTGACTAGGGTTGAGAACCAAAAGTAGGTTCCAAATTAGAACCGACAAGAAAATATTTAGTACCGGGTACCCAATTTATTTCGATCATGCTTACCGGTTCCTAAACACCATATATCTGCAAGGACCAGGTTTTAGGTGAATACATCATGCATCAATGTGCAACAAGCTAACATGTGTGACAGCAGTGTGAAAGACGACAGTAAACGGTCAAAAGTGTAGTTTCACTTTATTTAAAAATGCATCAAGAACTGACACACATCAAATCTATTCTTAAATTACAGGACTGCTGACATTACTTGTCCTAAAATCGATGCTGTTTTGGCCAAAGCCCAGTTATCCCCTCTGGAGTCGGCTAAGGCACAAGCGCCTTAATACATAATCAGAAACCTTAATCTGTCTTTTTTATAATGCGTTCTCAGAAATAACACAATAAATCAGCATTTTCATAAAATATATACAAATCACAACATGCTCCTTTATTATTTTCTCTCTCAAGGCAGATTTTCTTAAGTATGCGATATTAGACAGACTTAAGAAAGATTTCAATACAAACCTTAATGTGTCCTTTCAAATATGCCTGCTCAACAAACACAAACGTCTGCTTTTATATAAAATTACAGAGGAAAAAGTGATCACATCTGTCTGGGTGAAATTGATCGCTGATGATAATTATAACCGTATTACTTTCTTTTTCTTTATGTCTGAGGCAGATTTCCATCTAACTGAAATTTGTATATTTATTACATGAATATAAGGTAATAGAACAGACAGCATTGCTATTTACTGAATTTTACCGTGTCTTTCAAAAGACAGTTTAAAATACTTTTCAAATTACAGTCCTGTACGAATTAAATATCTTATTGTGGTTTTGCTGCTGCATCTCGTTGGCTTGTATTTGGCAGGTTATTGTAAGATTTGATGAGTCTATATTTTTCATTGAGAGAAAATTACACTTTGAAGTCTCTGTGAAGTTTTCTATGCAGGTAGCTAGCCAGAAACAGGGCAAGGCAAAAGTATCAAAGTACAAAAAATAAAATTACCATAGTTTAATTTTTCCATATATTATGTACAAAAAAACCCAAAATGAAGCAGAGTAATCAAGCAGAATACTTGATTACTATAAGCAACGCATGTAAACAGTATTTGTACAGGAACGATTCTCTCTGAAGAGAAAACTGATTTTTATCCAAATAAGCAGTTAATCACTATAACCATCCTCTACTATAAGCGGTTTCCACTGAATTAAAATAATCAGTCTTACCTGAGGACACACCCCCAAGTGCGACTGGCTATTGATATGCCAATGACGAGTTCATTTGAGGCAGAGATAAGTCACATGTGGAAACACTGATCAAGAATGACATAAAAGCATGTAAAATCAGGACGTTTGTATTTGCCATTTTCACAAAGGCACACTCATTTTTCTGTCCAGGAAACTATAAGTTAAATAATTTCCCGACAGCAGCGCCAACATTAATTAATCCTCTGATGACGACTGCGATAGCGATGAGGATTAAGAAGAAATTGTTTTAAAGACTGGCACAAAACAAGCTGATTGTTCTTAATCATGCTAAAATAGTTTGTGATTTCCCCGTTCTACCTCTCTCACCATTAATATCGCTTTCAAAAAAACTGAAAAATTACAAATCACACAGAAATTATATAAAAAGTAACATAATATAAAAATGTATGTAATGTAAAAAACGTATGTGTTTTTCAAACATGTCCCCCTTTTTTAACCGTTATAGGATAGAAATGGGGAATGATAAGACTACTACAGGTCACCCAACCTGACATCCAGAGGTAGCTCCAATTGGTACTACAAACCAGCACAAAAGCTGTGTGTTTTACTATTTATGCACAAACATAAAGGCCACTACACACAAACACATGGGTTAAGCACAGCAATATGAAGTCATGGCACAATTCTCATTGGAAATCGCTGAATGTCAGCACCAAGACAGGAGCAGTGACGTCTGCAGTAATGCCCTTGACTCAGGTACCCATGAGCCCTTACTGAATTCAGCAGCTCTCCCTAATTGCAGCAGCCCCCCACCGACACTATAAACCCAGCCCTTTCCGTTTTTATCCTCTTCACACCTAAAGGTCAAAAAAAACAAAAAGATACTGCAGTTAATCTTCCCCTGGATCCAGGCCTAGGTGGAAAAAACATCAATATCATAATAATGGAAAAAAGTTCTAGAGAGAGTCATCATCATTATCAGTGTGTAATGGGTTCATCTGCATAGTGCAAACTTTATTTCTCCATGTGTAAAAAAGCAAATGTTATTATACCAAACAGGAAATGCATAGGTCCGAAAACAGCATCAAAAAAAAAAAATAAATAAGAAACCTCTCCTTAATAATCTGAGTGGATTCCTGTCCACATCCATCAACATCAATGATATCCCACCTTGCCATTACTCCAGTTTGCTTCTCCTGAGAACGACTTTACTGTAAATCATTTACGCGTGGGCAAATGTTTAGGCCTATGTCAGGAAGTACATTGATTTCAACCAGATTCGAATCCACCTCCACAAAGTAGCATTCACAGAGCAGCCCTAGAAGTGGCCCTGGAAGGGAACTCATCCCACATAATGCACTTAAATCCTGCAGCTCAAAGCTGAAGCTAAATCACTCCCCAGGTGATCAATGTATGGAGACAACAACTTTCTTGTCCCAGCCTTCCTTGGCAATATGAAACAGAAAAACAAAACCACCCAACAGCCAGAAAAATACAACAATCTTACAGCAAAAACTGCTACATGGACAATAAACACCTGGTGCACAACAGCTTCCTTTGGTTACCCAGAATTCCTCAGAGGCCTGGTTGCCATCAATACTAATTTGAAAAAAAAGCAAGAGAAGGATCGGGATGATCAAGAAAAGAGGGAGGGGGGATATTGACTGAACTTGAAATCCAGCCTCTAGGAAGTGGACAAAGATTTCCCCAAGAGGGGATCCTGCACCAACCTCTTTGCCTGGACATGTTCCTCAAACTGGTATTCAGTATTCACCTCCCCCTAACCAAAGGTGACCTACCTAGATGATGGGTAAACAGCTGCATGAGGAATGTATCCACTCTGACCCACTAACATGTTCTCCAATGCATTCTATAAGCACGTGTCTGCACATGACTTGAAAGGAGGAAAAAATGAATCAGAAGCCAAACGAGCACAAAGGAGACTCTCATCTACAGCTGGCACCAGAACACTCGCCAAGGTGGAAACAGGACAAGCAACCATGATGCCCAAATACTGAAATCAAATTCATAGCAGAAAGAGAGCGAAAACTACTTCTCAGAATTAAACAAAAAAAACTTTTAACAAAAGCAGAAGATGACTCTCATGCTGGCAAGCCAATGCAAAAAAACCTGCTCCTTCTCGCCAGCGTGCAAAATCTTTGGCTGCAAAGCATTGTTTCCAATGTAACCACTGCGTACAACTTCTGTCTCTCTCACCGCAATGCCAGCTGCAGCTTCTAGGCAGCTTTCAAAAACCGTGACGCGGCTGTGACAACGGCACCGGCATCCTCTGCGTCCACAGTTGCGTCCACAGTCTTTGAGGGATGGCACGATTGGCAGAGAAAGGCTTAATGTGGCGAAGGGCTGCTGATGCTCCATTAAGCCGCTGTGGTTTTTTTCCACCACAGTGGAGCCGCGGCTGACGAGATCTACAGCGCAAGAAGTTTCCTGCACCCGACGGTTCGGCCCGCGCTGAGCTCCGCGGGAATCCCAGTCCGACTCCTGTCAGGCAGATGACAAGGTCGTGCAGACGTCCGCACCTGGGGCTGTGCAACAAACGCGTCACGCGGAAGCTACTGCATCACACCCCAGCCAGTTCCAGGCCCACAGCCAGAAGAATATGAATGACACGGGGAAACACAAAAACGTAAGCAAGTGAATGTGTGAATCACCCAGACACGCAATGTGAGGAGTCTGGATGTGCAGGAACGCAATTCTGTACCTGGACATGCGTCCAAGGCAGTAATACATCTTTGTGGGCTTTAGCAACCCCCAGGAGACCTGTGTTTACAAAATGTAGCTCAGCATTTTTTTTTTTTTTAAAAAAAACACACTGGATTAGGAGTTCCTGGAAACTGACGGAAAGACAGGAGTATAAGTATTCATATGAATAAAAATACTGTAAACGTGACATTATTGCCATGCTTAATAAGAATTCCAAATCCTTTTTATAATTAATATATAATGAATTATAAATACTAATTACAAATATAAATGTACATGCAAATTATTCTGAATTAGCCAATAAAAAAGATCTCCAACAAACAAAAAGGCAAAAAATCATTTAAATAAATTCATGAATGGCTCTTAGAACGTAATAAATAAAATGCAATACATTCCATGGTCATCTTACATAAACATGAGTAATCATGCTGGTTTGGTTTCATAATTCTCAGGCACCCTGTAAAGAATAACAGGATATTTATGAGCTCTGAGGACACTGGAAGTGTCCTTCAAATTTATATAAGCGAAGTATTAGGATTCGTAAGGAGTTACGGAAGAATTTACCATCTTGAAGACATCAGCCATCACCGCGAGAGCCGTGACATCACCGCAAACGCACAGGCCCTCATTCACTTTACTCCCTTTTGACCAAGTCGGCCCAAAATGACAGCACATTTCAGCTTCACTGCTTTCCCAAAAATTTCTCCTCACCACAGTCGATGGATTTGCTTGCTGCACATCTGCCAAACAACTTTCAGAAACCACTGACTTTTGTTCTGACCTTTGTGCAAAGTAAATTTCCATCTATGAATCCAGGCTTAAACCTTATAATAGCACATTTATATTTTAGTGCACGAAATACACATTTATACTGCAATGCACTGGGTTCAGTAAATCCAAATAAATTGTTCATTTACCCTGATGGTGCTATATAGTAATATACGGCAAAATAATTATATATTATATACCATAATATATAAAATAAAATGAAACACTGGGGGAATATGCTTCTGTTTCTTTTCCTCCAGTGACACATGTGCATTATTATTATTTTTTTTATTTCATTCAAGTCATGCCTCGACAGCATGTATTCGGGCTACATTCTCAGTATGCCACCGTCAATAAAGGGCACAAGGCCTATTTCAGCAGGGACTCTGCTTTTTTCTCTTTCTCTCTCTTTCTTTCTAAAATTGTCCCGATATCCTACTGGCTTTCCACTCTCAGATTCCTACAGCATGGGCTAAGAATAATCTGTCCTTTATTTCACTTGCTGTGTCATGACTGTCTAGTTTCCTATTGGCTGTGTGTTTATTAAGAGATCCCTGCCAGACTGTCTGTCCGCATGACAGACACACCAGCTGGTGAGAAGACTCTGGGCAGCGGGCAGTTGGGGGTGGAATCAGTCCAGCGGAGTCGTTCAAAGGTTGCCCATTTC
The DNA here is from genome assembly GCA_026779585.1 of Mormyrus proboscirostris. Classification (NCBI taxonomy): domain Eukaryota; kingdom Metazoa; phylum Chordata; class Actinopteri; order Osteoglossiformes; family Mormyridae; genus Mormyrus; species Mormyrus proboscirostris. The sequence continues at coordinate 3,786,587 of JAODKF010000002.1, forward strand.
TTGGTTTCGCTCGGTGCACAGTTGATTGAGCAAGAATCACTCACTACCTCAGCCATATGCCTAACCTTCGGCTCTGTGGTTTTCCTGAACACAAGCGATTCTAAAGATGCAAATGTGAAGCAAGTAGCATGAGTCTTATATAAAAGCCATGTGCATCACCGTTTCTAAACCAGCTTTGGCGAGAGGCCTATACATATTCTTCATTCCACTTAAAACCTCCAGCAGCTACGCTAACAAGAGCAGCCCATTTAAGTGCCACGGTATTTCTGTACGTAATTGGACGACATCACTTTTATTTATGCCACTGTAGGTATGGGACAGCGAGGGGAAAAAAGAAAAAAAAAAACACAGCAGAAACCTAAATTGCAGAAGTGATAGCAGGCCAATCTTTAAACAAATCACAGTGAATCGAGCTCATGTGAGAATGTGAAATGTGCTCGATAGTAAGCAAAGCATAGACACAATAAAAGCTAAGGGGAGGCTGCTGACAGAGTTCTGGATGGGGGTACAGACAACAGTGAGTGGGGGAGGAGTGAGAACCACTCTGAGAAGAATAAACACACAATTGTGACAGGCAGAGAAACATGACAATACAGTAAGAAAACTGATTATCCCCCCATGTCTACTCCCCTGCTTACTACTTGTGCCATTTCCCCCGGTTACAGCCGCATAAATAAGCCCTCTTATACTGTATAGACACTCTTGACATTTCTACCAACAAGCTTTCAGTCGACCTCCAGGGTGAAACTCAGGGTTACCTTCCTGTCAACTCCATAAACACACTGAGGTGTAGTGGTCTAAACCCTTAAGCCAGAGACCCCCAAATGAAAATGGCCCACAGAAAGGGACCCCCAATGACTAACGTATGACCATCTATGTAACCAAGACCTCAGTATTGGCAGGGAACTTTATTAAAGTTTCCGTTTTATTTTTTAAATAGTTCTTCAATATTTTTCGCAATACCACGGGGGTAGCACTTCATCAATTTATTACACGTCTCCGCAGACCCCCCTACAACTGCTTTACAAACCCCCAGAGGACCATGGACCCCTGATTAAAAACCCCTCTTAATGAATTCCATTGTTTTTTCAGAGTTAGAATTACATGAAAATCTAGCAGCCATTCAAAAAAAAAAAAAAAGGACAAAGCAACGAAAAGGCTGTAATTCCTAACTGACAAAATAAGACTACAAGGACTGTTTACAAAGGAAATCAAACCATAGATGAAACTGGAGATACTTTAACTGGTGTTCCAACCTACCCAGGTTATGCTATGAGGTGTGACATACAGCTACACGGAAATTAAAAATGCCTGCTCTCTGTTCACTTACCTGCTTAGCAGACTGTTCCAGTGCCTATGCGGAGACCCAGAACTTTCATTTTATCGGTAGCCCAGACAACAGCCTGCTGCCTCCAGAGTACACCCTGCAGGATACCCTCTGCTTCTGTCCACTCTGTCCATTGGTTACCATAGCAATGAGGAGTTAACGTATAACCGGCTGATCTCGCAGGGCTGACATGCTTCTTTTTCCTTCCACGTTCTGCAAATGACTCACACAAACCCCAAAAATAACGAAGCAATGGAATTTAGATTCTAACCTCAAAACGCCCCATCCTTCTCTGTATACTTCAAAAGCGTCCTTTGAAATGTTGTTTCCCTTCCATTTGCTGCATTAATAAAGGCATCTGCTGGCACTAAACACAGAGGCATGCAAAAATAAGCTTAGGAGATAACTGAAATTATTAAAGGAAACCTCGCACCACATTACCCGTAATGCCCGGCATGCAAGGACTTTATACATTTTCATTCATTCTGCGATATGAATATGGATAATGGCCCACAGGGGACCCAAAGCATGACTCCACCACAGGGAAGTTAATACGCCTGTCTGGCAGCTCATCAATACACGTCTGGAAGCACATACTAGGATTTAGCAGTGATCTCAAGCCTTTGTCATAAAATAAGGATATGGGGAATATTCACAGGCTGGCTGAAACACAGTATCCTGCCTCTTCTGAGCCAGGGCATGCTTGTGTTTGTCAACCCCTGGTTTCCAAATGGACCGACAGTCTGCACAGAAGGGAGGTCCACCACACATTAGCCCAAGGGTGGAAAAACATTAAATCCACGTAGTCCATTAGTGCTTTGAATACTTTATCTACTAACTAACAAATATATTAAACTAAGTCAGTGCGTGCGCATGTGTACAACTGTAACGAACAATACCTTCTCCAACACCATCAAATACATATACTACATTCACAAATCCATTTCGACTAAACAATGGACCGACTAAGATAACAGGCAGTCTATCTGAGAAAGCACTGGACACAACGCCAGTAGCACTGTAGACATGACGCCAGTCCAAACACAGAACAGTCAGAAACACCCATATTAACACACAAAGGGCCCTGAATATTTGAGGAACACTCAGGAGATAACACCAGTCCAATCACAGGGTGCACAGGGACATCCAAATTCACACGCAAAGGCCAACAGACCTCATATACAGAGTTAAAGTTTTTTTTTTTGTGTGTGAAACAATAATGGAAAACACACCCCCTTTCATTGGTTTTAGGGTTCCAAACTGTCGCACAGAGCATGTCTATACAACGGAAACTAAACAGGCTTCCGGCAATTTCCTTCCCTTACAGGCCGCACAATATATTGTATTCAGGCAGCTCAATTGAATGCACAATGATAATTTGCAGATGAGCATGGTGTTAGTCCATTTTTTACATAAAGGTCTGGCAATCTGCAACAGTTGCAGTTAAAAAAATACCCAAAACAAGACAAATTTGTCTGGCTCTCTCTTTCGGCCTCATTTTTCCAATTAAATATAAACTAATGTACTCAAGAGTGTTCAGTGGGCAGCAGCAATGCGTGGCACCTGCAGGAAAGAGGGTTTGAATACCAGTTGTACTGTTTGTGTGGGTTTCCTCCCGCAGTCAAAAAGATGTGGTTAGAGTAAAGGACATCTCTAAATTGCCCTGGGTACTATCATGCACGCGTATATGCCCTGCCAGCCAGCCTGATATAGTGTATAGGCCCTGTGACCCTGACTAGGACAATGGGTCAGAAGATGGATGGACTAAAGAGGATATAGTGCCATCACACCACAACTAGAAGTTAATGGATTCTCAATCAGTTACATTTGCATTCAACCGTTTTGCTAATGCATTTGACTACAGAAACGTCCATTTCTAAATATCATTGCGTATTTTACCAAAGCAAATCAGATATATTACTTTTAAACTTTAACCACCAATCACGCCATGGAGGACTACACTACTGCCTATAATCCTGTTTTCTCCATAAAACCATTCCAGGGATATTGTGTGTTTTTATGTTATTGTTACTATGACTCAAAACACGCGTGTATTATAGGCCTTACTGCTGCACTAACATCGCCGCTGGCGAGAAAAGAATTCGCCCATTATGACGGATCTGGAATTGCGACGCTGTTTTTTGGCCTACTCCCTGTCACGTCAAGTATCGCGTTCACGTCTGTTACGTGATACAACACGGTAAAAGGCAAGACAAGGCAATGCTGGGAGCCTCGGCAAAACAGAACAGCCTAAAACAGGAAACCGGAGACACACGGACTGGGAAGGCAACAGCTCCGGCCCTAGCGCTGGTAATGATTTTATGGAGAAGCCTGGGCAGAGACTGCGGGAAGAGAGGGTCAGGTTTCACCTGGCCTCGACCACAGCACGTCAGCCTGCATTAATTTACACTATTAGATCTCTATCACTCCTCGTCAATATTGAGAAATAACATCACAGCAGATTACTGATGGGCGGGGTCTCGTAACTTACAAAAAAATTAAATTTATTACCTGGTCATTCATCAGCAGCAATTACGCACAAACTACAAGCAGACAGTTATATAATTCTCTTATCCGAATACCATGTAATATCTTTCACAATACTTGTTGGTCTTTAAAATCGATGTGCCCAACCCTAGCCCCCGGGGGCTGCGAGGAGGGCACGCTGTTTTTGCGTCACCTCCAACTCCAAAACAGTTTAAACGATCATTTAAAAATATAATTATCTAATCCGTCGACGATGCCGTCTATCAGGTGCTAATTAAGGTATATTCAGCCAGACCCACAAGGCCGCGAAAGTGGCCAGCACAGACCGTCCCGGACCCCGACCATAAGCCATGATCAGTAGGGCAAACTCACCGCCGTGGACAGCAGCAGGTGCAATCACGATCCCCTTCGCCTCGCTCCTGGGTGAGTTCTGCCCGTACCTGCCGTCGTCCTTGGACAAGATCTGCTTGAGGTTGCCTTTGGAGTCCAACACGGTGGCGTTGACCGTGGCGCTGAAAACCTCGTCCTTGTTCACCAGGTTTTTGTCGGCCCGAATGGACAGCATGCACCTGGGCAGGACGAGCAGCAGCGTGACGGCGTACAGACAGCCTCTTGGGCTGGCCGCGGAGCGCTGCCTCGGCATCTTCGGCGTTAGCCTCGACGATGATCCCCCCCCGCCGGCGCTTCTTCAGGAACCAAACCGGCAGCGCTTTATCCGAAGGCAGAAATGTACAAAGCGGGATCTTATTTGACGGCTTCTGCGCCGGGTCCCGACATCAAAACATGCCGCCGGCTTCACATCATTTGCACAGATATTCCGATGCACACGTCCGTCGCCTACTACACCTTTAGACGAACAAAAAAAAAAGAAAATAATTCCAGCGCGGACGAGCAACATACACACATTTTTACAATATACAAACGCCAATTTAATCTGTATAATCTTTATATAAACAAAAGAATTTCAAATATTGTTGATGTACAGATTTTTCTTAGACATCAATACATATACCGGATTCTTTTACTGTTAGTGGCACCGTAATGTATTTGCACTCTACATATAGCGATTAAGCAACAACATATGGCGTAAAATACATGCTACTCATCTAAGTTAGCAATTTAAACGAGAGTATTGCGACGCATAACTGGTGTTTATTTTCCCATGGTTTGTCATAGAAATGCATTGTAGTGTTCGAAAAAGAGTATTGTAAAATACAGCTTACTGATTTAACTCGTATTCACTGGTAGGTTTTTCATGCAGGTATCGATTTATATTTTACAAATTAGCTACTGTCATAGGTTCCTTTTTTGCGACTCGATTTAGCTTTGTTATGAAGAAATTTGGTACCCGATATATGTAGAGCTTACAATCGAGCGACACATACACCAGTAGCCAGTATTGTACTCGTTTGTATTCCTCTGCGATAATAAAAATCAGCAATATACCTACCTTCTCCATTTAACTGCTGACGAGCGCAGTTAATGTAAAACTTTATCTGTTCTGGTAAATTTTTTAATCGCCCAAATACGCTGTCGTCAGAGACTAGGCGGTAACAGCGAAGCCGCCCCTCTTTTCCTGCCGCCGACACGATCATGCGCAGAAGCGCGATGAGGGACAGAGAGGGCTCGCGCAGACCGGGGGCCGACGGCTGTGCGCGTGCAGTCATGCCGGGATGCGCGTCCCGGCGGGGGGAGGAGATGGCGCTCGCCCACAAATCGGTTTTCAGCTGTTGACACACAAAGGGGCCCACTTGCGAGACAAAAATAATTATTGGTTAATGAATTATTACATATACATATATTATGTATATTGCATATATATCCGGATGAGGCAAAACATTATGTCCACCCCATACAGGGTTGCTAGGCCTCACGTATCTGGTGTGACACTCAAGCTTTCAGACTCTCACGCTCATGCAAGAAAACTCTCGGCAAATGTACAGTATTGTATTATAAGCCTAAGATTGGCTACATGAAAAGCGTTGGGATAGTTTGCAAACCTTACACACTATTTACAGTACAAGGTAAAAAAAATGTTGCCTACATGTAAATGCGTGTGCATGTCTGTGCAGACTTGTCTGGGATTGAAAATCCCATGCCGGCCAACATGATAAAAGTTGACAACCCTACTCATGTGAAGCGAATGTTGACTATCTAGTAAAAGCGGTTTTTGTCAAGGACTGGGATAATATACGGTACTAGTAGTCAATATGTTGAATGCAGAAGTAAAAGACGTGTGTAAAGACTAGGGATGTAACGATGCATTCAACTCACGATTCGATACGATTCTGACTTCACGAAACGAATTTCTCACGATTTTTAACAGAATGAGCTGCAGACAAATTTATTTAAAAATATTTCTTTATCTTTCTAAACTGTACAAAACGAGTCCTCTTATGAATTTGAATAAAATACTGTTTTAAAAAAACCCAAATTAAAATAAATAAAAAAAAAAATCTGTAACGCTTTACATTAACTGCACCTTCATAATGCTTTTATATTGCATTCATACAACGTTCAGTACAGCTTCATAATGTGTTCAGAAATCATTCATAAACATCATGCATGTATAACTTTACGTCCTAACATCCCATAACAGCTGTAATATACATTAATAACAAACATTATAATTATATAATCATGCAATGTTTTTTTTATTAATGTTTATTAAGGGATATTAGGATGTTAAAGTGTACTTGCATGCTGCTTATGAATGTTCTATGAATGCATTATGAAGGTGCACTGAATGTTCTATGAATGTGCACTTAATATAAAGCGTTACCAAATAAACTTGCACGTGCAGTTTTTTTTAGCGTGGTTTACCCTTATAATAATCTTCTCTCTGGCGGTGGTGAATTGAGTCCACTGTGTTGCCGGTGGACATGCTGAAGCATGTTCCTTGTGCTATTTGTGTATGTTATGAGTCTTTTACAATGTTTGCACGCAGTCTGTGTTTTTCTCGCCATTTTCGTTTGTGATTACCGGAAAGCTAAAATGCTGCCACACCGCCGATTTAAGATCGGGGTGAGTATCCTCAGTTTCAGTCGCTGGCCACCTCGCGTTCGTTCAAAACCAAAAACTAACGTATGACGTCGATGTGAATTCGCAGTGACATCTGACGTCGAACTGACGTCGTGAAATCAAATGAATTTTCTGCTAAAGTTCTGTGAGGTACTTCTAGGGTACCAATTCATTTTGCACATTAGCCGGTTTAAATTTATTTACATCGATTTTTAACCGATTTGCGATTCATCGTTACTTGCCTAGTAAAGACCTGAGTGACTTTGATAATGGCGAAATGGCAGGTTGACTGGGTCAGAGCACCTCCGAATTGGAAAGGATTGAGGGGTACTCACGGTGAGCTGTAGTAAGTACGTACAGATAGTCGTCTGAGGAAGCAAGAATCACAAAGAACAGGGTATCGGGCGGCCATGACTCATCCATGTGAGATGTGAACAAAGAATATCTTGGATAGTGTGAATCAACAGAAGGGCTTCTGTGGCACAAATTGCAAATGATTTTAATGATGGTTACAGGAGTAATATGTCACGACAGAAAGTGCGGAGTCCTGCTGTGTATGAGGCTTGCGTAGTGTCCATATTAGCCTCTGTTCACCCTCGAAAGCTCCTACAATGCACATGCGAGCTGGACCTTGGATCAATGGAAAGGTCACCTGGTCGGGTGAATTCCATTTTCTGTTGCATCATGTGTCACTTACCTGGGGATGAGATGGCACCAGGATGCACTGTGGGAAGAAGAAAAACTGGTGGAGAGAGGGTGATGCTTTGGACAATGTTCTGCTGGGAAATCCTTGGTCTGGGTATTCACGGGGTGTTCATTTGATATGTTCTGCCAACCTAAACATTGTTGCAGACGAGTACACCCCTTCATGGCAACTGGCTTTCTTGATGGATGTGGCCGCTTCCAGCAGGATAATGTGCCCTGCCACATTGCACAGATTGTTTGGAAATGGTTTGAGGTACCAATGTTGCCCTGGGCTTCAGCATCTGTGTGATGTATTTGGAACCTTGGTGGCTCCACCTCACAACCTACAGGATTTAAAGGGTCTGTTTGCTAACATTTTGATAGTTTGTAGAGTCCATGACTTGGGGTGTTTTGGCTCTTTTTGCATCAACATTATACTAGGCAGTTTGTCATAATGATTTAGGTCATCAATAAATATGTACGATTATTCAAAATTCTTAACTGTTTATTATGTTCAACATGGAAAAAAACAGTGATTTGCCAACGGAAATCTGCTAGCTACAATGTGTGGTAAATTGTGATTTGGTTTAGTCAAATCTATCCTTCATGTCATACCTCCTAAGGACTAAGATCCTGTCTATACTATAGAACCTTCCACTTCCACTGCTGCTCCATCTGTCTTCTGACCTATGCCAGTGTCCTGTCTATGCCTTCCCAAATCTTGTTTTTCCTAACATTCCTCTCCTCCCTCTCTACGGGACGCGGCCCTGTTCCACCTCCCCATCCCTGACCCCCTTGCACTGTACTGTGACGTTCACATCCTCAACCTTGGTCAGCATAAACGAAACTCCTCCTCCTAAGAGTGCCTCTCTTAAAAATTAAGCATCTCTTATAGCTACTGTACAGGGTTCGCTCCATATGAGACCTTTCTTCAACCCCCACATTTATCATTTATTATTTACTTCCTTGCTTATATTGGAGGCCTGCAAGAGACTTACACAGCTCGTAATTTTACATTTCCAGCAGCTTTATTGCTTACCCTGTGCCTGCAGCTTTTGTTCAGAATTAAATGATCTTAAATAATTTAACACAAAACTCAAATTTATAGAATTGTGTTTGAAATGTTTTCATTTGACCTTGATACAGCATAACTATTTGCATACGGTATGGACATTCATTCATTTTCCAACCCACTTTATCCTATTGGGTCGCGGGGGGTCCGGCGCGTATCCCGGAAGAAATGGGCACGAGGCAGGGAACAACCCTGGACAGGGGGCAGCCCATCGCAGGGCACACTCACACACTGTTACCATTCACTCACACATGCACACCTACGGGCAATTTATTA
>JAODKF010000002.1:3825541-3844492 GCA_026779585.1 Mormyrus proboscirostris
GGGGCCTAAAGCCAGCGCGTGACACGCAGGGGATAAGGCATGCGTGAATACTCAAGCCCGCCGCCCACCCCCGGTCTCGCCGTCGTAACCTACAAAGCAATATCAACTATAGAACAGACACAAAATCGTAAACAGAAGAGCACCCGATTTATATACTTCACACGCACAGTGTGACCGCAATATAATAACAGACAAACAACAAAGCAGAGCGAATAAGCATATTAAACTGGCCAGGTCCCGGTGGAGGTGAAAGCGCCGATTGCCTGAAGAGCTTCTTCCGGTTCGGTAAAAAAACGCTGGTTACCCGCAGAAGAAAGGCGAACTTTAGCCGAGTACAACAGGAAAGCAGGCACACCAGCTTCCCGAGCCTTCTTCAGAACGGGGGACATAGCCTTGCGAGCTCGGGCCATCTGTGCGCTGTAATCGGCGAAAAAAAGGATTTTTCGTCCCTTGAAACAAACCGGCGATCTTCGAGCCTCCTGCAGTATAATCTGTCGCTCGGTGTAGCGTAGGAGATTAAGAACAATGGGGCGCGAGCGTAAACCATCACCACTGCCGGCAGACACCCGATGAGCCCTCATCACTTCAGGACTGAAGTTGGCAAGACCCGGAAACCACAAGGCAGAGGCTCTCTGATCACCCTCCTGTCCAGAACAACTGTGAATGCAGTAATTGATGCTAGCAAGCATTTAATTGAAGAGAGCATCTCTGCAGACATCAAGAAAGCAGGGTTGTTTTCTGTGAAGCTTGACACTACTCAAGATATTACAGGGAAAGATCAGTGTTCTGTGATTTTGAGGTGTGTCACTGATGCAGTCCATGAAAGGCTGGTTGCAGTCATACAATACAGCACAACTACAGCACAGTCTTTTGTGACTCTGTTAACTGAAGTACTCCACCATCTGAGGCTGGATATAGGCCTGTGCATCGGCAACTCCACAGATGTAGATGTAAATATGCAGGATCAATACTCCGATATGAAACTCTGCTAACAGCTCAGTTATTTCTCCAGATATTTCAGATCACCTCACCACTATCAAGATACCTACATACCGGAGGGATGGACGGCCTCTCAGCACATAGAATGGTCACCACAACACAAGATTCGCTAAAAGAGATTTCCCGGCCGTCAAAGATGCAGCTGACCTTTTCGTCCAATGGGCAAATGAAAAACTAGAGGAGCACGATGAACCAGATGTGAAAGTGGAGGCTGCACTGCCTCGGAAAAGGGTGAAGAGGAAGAAAGTCTTGGCAAGAGAGATAGCCCAGGATGAAATCCTCCAGTGATTCAGAAAAGGTCCATGAGATCAACCTTCACCACCAGATTCTTGATACAGCAGCTGAGGTCATGCACAAAAGATTCCTCACCCATGGCACCCTGCATGCAGATTTATCCCTCCTACATCCCAAAAACTTCCCCTTATCCACACCAGTGCTTTCCCTAAATCTGCACTAGAAGGACTCAGCAAGTGCCTAGTTGTGTATGACAGCAGGGCAACTGTTACCGATCTACAAATTTAACTGAGAAACTTGGCACAGCAATAGGACAGGCTGGTATAATCGCCCTTGCATGACTATGTAAATAGAGCAGTTGAAGAAGAATCAGATGATAAAGAAGAGATGGACATAATGAGCACAACGCTACAAAGTCCTTCTCAGATTTAACATGCTGACTCATGCATACCCCCTACTTGGGTTGGCAAACAAGTTTTTGCTGACCCTGTCAATAGTAGTCAGGTGGCCTGTGAGCGGGCATTTTCAACCATGCGCTACATAAAAAACAGACTGAGGAATTCCATGTCTGCCAGGAAACCGGAAGCCCTTATGTTGCTGGCCACTGAAAAGGATGTCCTTGTATCCCTTGATACTGACACGGTGATTGACAGAGTTGCAGAGAAGAGTGTATTAATGAAGAAACTACTTTTGTAAGGTGAGATTGGTGATAAATGAAATTGTGTTTAAATTTACATTTACAGCATTTGGCAGACGCCATTAGCCAGAGCAAGTTACATAAGTGCTTTAAGACTCTGCTATGAATCTTTCCTCGATACTAGCTCAGTAAAACGAAGGCTATGAATAACCGCGATCTAATACTCTGTTGAGAAAGTACTTTTTTTTTTCTCTCAAATGTTCAATTAGTGGATTTAGTTACATTTTTTGACAGAAAGTAATTATTGTTGTCATTATCTATTATTGCTTTTCTCTCTGCTCTCTCCTCTCTCAAGGTTCCCTCGCTGCTTTCAGTTGATCAAGTTCGTAATGTTCAATTTCATTGCCTTGCAACACATTCGTTCTTGAAGATTATCGGAGGGCCATTCAACATTTTCTCAACCAGTATATACAGTATACAGTATGAGATTGTTGTCTAGCTCGATATTTTCATTTTAGTCATTAATCCTGTTATAATACAAGTGGTGTGTATCACTTACTTTTTGTGTCTGCCAGACAGCAGGCTCTCTCTCTTTAAGGCTGCCCTGCCCTCCAGGGATGTGCCTTTCATTGCTGTGGATTTAACAGGCATTCTTCACATTTGTAAGTTTAGTATACTGCATACCATTGTTTTGTGTTGTTGCTGACATCCACTTGGATGATCATAAAGCCCACTACCTCTACAGAGTGACTGCAATGAATGCAACCGTCCACTATTGCATTATTTTAAAGACACCAAAACTGTCAAGGTAAATTCTTTCTTTCTCTCCACTTAGGGTATATTTGGAGTGAAGATTTAGCTTTCCCTGATATGGAGTTTACATCAGTTATAATCAGTAAAACATCGATATCAACAATATTAAAGATGCACAAAATATAGCACATATGGTAACTTCTTCATAAATAAGCAATCTACCACATGGAACGGTGTAACCAACTTTAATCAGCACGCATACTTTCTTTAGGTGGACAGATGGCGGGAGCAGCCGCCAACGTACACATTCAGCTTTTTTAGTTAGACAACAGAACCGGAAACCACTTCACAATCACGCTCCATAAACAATAGTTTCACCCCCATATGGAGACATCTACTCACGCTCCATAATTTAGATCTAAAAATTAGATCTAAAACAATACACATTACAACAGCATATATAATAATATGACAAATTGTGACCAAGTTATTATGTAGTACTTTTGATAAATAATTTGAATGATTCGCAAATTGACGGAATATAGGGTCAGGCATGCTAATATTGACACTGATGTTTTGTTCGGTTGCGTTAATTATGTTTGCCACTTTAATCGGTTTACTGATTTGATTGTTCGCCTCACCGAGTTCAACTAACATTTTTTGTTATTACTGACACATATTTATTGTACTTACCATATGTATTTGTATCATAATGTATTATTATGATTACCGATAATGACCGAAGAAAAAGTATTGTTCATGCCGCTTCACCCCCAAAAGAATCTGGCTGCAGCCGCTCGGAACGTGCACTCTCAGCCACTGCACGCTCGGCCACTGACGTCATGTACACGCTCAGCCACAACAGGAAGTGCAACCGGGGAATCGTTGCTACTTTAGTGCTAATAAAGTGTAAAAGTGGCACGGTTTCCAGTTACTCTCTTGACAATTATAAACGAAAAGAAATGTTCTTAATCATGTTAACATGTGCATATTTATGTTGTGTGGCTAGCCGTTGTTGGTTTATTTAAATGTTAGATTTTAAATACTAGATCAAGTTAATCAAACTAAATGCTCGCATGTTATTCTTGTAATTATTAGCGTCGTGACCGTGGTAGCGTAGCTATGTAGCTGATGTTCAGACCCTGCTACTTTATTTTTTCCTCTGTTATTCCAAGGAAAAATAATTGTGCAACCATCATAACTCGATAACGCGCGCACGCGCGTGTCCCCTTATTCTGTATAACCACTGTTACATTCATACATATATGTATGACATATAAAATAATATTAATAAAAGATGGATGAAAAAAACAACGAACACTGGACACGACATCAGGAATCAAATGTTTATTTTTTTCAGATAAGAGAAAAAAAAAAACTAAACAAAACAAACCAATAAGAGCATCTAATTTAAATAACCCCTGTGTATGACAATAAACTTGTCTTGCCTTGCCATAAGGAGACCAAGAAACGTTCTCCTCAAGACCACATGAACAACTAAAAACTATATGCTGGAAACTAAGACATTCACAAGGTAACTCCATGAAAAGCTCTGGAAAAGTAGAAATGTGTCTAATTTGCCGTAAGATAACATGAGTTAACTGGGGCTAGTAGTTGCCTTAACTGAAAAAATTCATTTCAGAGAAAAAAACTTACTAATGCACTACATTGCAATAATGTATGACATGAAATAAATAAACTTGTAACTATATAATTCACTAATACAAATAATAAACCTTAACACACAGTTCACACTGGCCTCAAGAACTAAGTCAGCGCTTGATTCCCCTGCACTTCCTGTTGTGACTGAGCGTGCACGTTCTGAGCGGCTGCAGCCAGACCATTCTCTTCACCTCTGTTGCGACCACACACACAGACTGTATAATTCAGCCTTAATGCCGAAGAAACAGTTTGCAGCATTTTAAAAAAATGGAAAATGAGTTCATGGTGTTGCCTTTTGACCGTAAATGAATGTCTTTCCAGTTTGATTTCTTTAGACGCCGAGATATAGTTTTGGAAGACATCTTCCATATTACATGGTACCGCCTCCATGTCATGTCTGGATTCGCTTGTGGAGGTCACATGATTCCGGCCCTCTAGTGGAGAGTCTCCTGCGGTAGAGATCTGCAGCCAAACCCTTTAAAAAAGAGAATATCAGTTTTTTTAACATGGTTACTCCCTTCCTTGAAGGCTGCTGCGCTATTTATTTTAATTTTTGAAATCACACAACGTGCACATATATCCTCTGGTATGTCATGTGCTTTCGCATGTCGTATAAATAATCATAGTGGGTCACCATTTTGGTCCCAGTCCAGCCCTGCTATAATACCAAGGCCTTAGTTCTAACTTGGCTAGCTTGCTATGTTGTGGCTTGTAAGGACTAGAATGACCTGTCTTTATCTGACAATTTACCAAGATAGCATCATTGAAAAGTAACACAATAAGGCAATTACACTAGAGGAATGTTTTGGATTAACAATTAAACAATTGCAAAACAGCATGAAAATGCGGATTCTTATGTTAAGCGCTAATGATGACTACATTAACCCCTTCTTTGCTCACATTGTTTATTAGTTAAACGTTGCAGTATGTTACATTTCATGTTTACAATGGAGCCAAGGGATTTAAATCATCACTTGCTAAATTTCTGCTAACTTGCTGTGTTTTGACTTGTCAGGTTTTGTGCTAGCTAATGATATCTCACAAGTTAGCTAGTTAGCTCTGTAGGCCTGTGTCTAAGTGACGCACACATTAATGTAGTAGTAGCCGTAAGATAAGCTGCATAACGTCCTTCAAGTATCCCTCCTATTCGGAATTAACACTCTTGCCAAAGTATACATTAAAATGCCAACCAGCATATCAAGGATGGGAAGTAGTGACCCTGATGTTAAGCTTGCACCATTGTGCATACAGAGGGGCCAGGTGGCCTTGATGCTCGAAGCTCACAATTTAATCTTTGAAGTGGAGCAAAGAGCATGGCATGTACCAAGTGCTCCAGATGGAGGGGGTGCCGAAGGGAACTGCTAGCTAACTCACACTGTATTTGGTAAGGGCCCCAAGGGCCCTGGTGATTAGCTTGTGCTGTACGTGCCAAGCTCACTTATGACTAACTTGTGCTGTATATGTTGAGGGTCCCTGGTGCTCAGTTCTTGCAATGGATGCAGAGGACCCTGATAGTCAACACTCACTGTGTATTACAGGCAGGCTGGGGATGGTCAACTTGCACTGTGCATGCAGAAGGCCCTGGGGGCCCCTGGTGACTAAGCTGCATTAGATATGCAGATGGGAAGTAGTGGAGGTGGGGTGGGGGGCACTGCTAAATTCACCAAGGGGACCCCCAAACGCCGGAAGATTGTACAGAGTGCCTATTTTCATGACCAACAATCATGCAAAAATTGCAGCAACTTACAAGCAAAAATTTTTACAGAGGGGGACCACCCTGTTGCCGCCCCCCCCAATTTTCAGTTCAATTCAATTCAATTTATTTTTATATAACGCCTTTCACACAGGGTTGGGTGGAGATGGAGAACGGGAAAAGAAAGGAAAGAAAGAAATTGAAATCAACAGAGGAGAGGAACCAAAAACTCCCAAGTAGGGAGAAAAAAACCTCTGAGGGTGCAAGGTCAACTGGCTGCCCCCCGGGCAAACTTACATTACTGAAAACAGAAAAGAGTGGACATGCTTGCTTAAAGGGAGGTATATGCTGGGATTAAGAATGAAGACATCAATGAGTCTGTTATGCATGTTGGCCTCTGAGGGGGGGCCAAGATCTTTTCTCCATGTTGAGCTGTGCTGGGTGGCACTGACGGCTGCACCCACGATGATATGGTTTATATGTTAATTCATCATTAATGAATCGTGATGCATGTTTTATTTTAAGCACTTACTATATTTATTATTATATGTTAATTCTGTAAACCTTTTTGAACTACTGAGAAACTACTGAAGGAACAAGTCACGAATAACACATGAAATACTGATCATGTTTGTTCATCATTAATGAATCATGGTGCATCTTTTGTCTAAAGTAGCTACTATATTTGTTCATGACTGAGATATTGAGTATTTGTGGCCCCTAAAGAAAAGTATTACCAAAATTACATTTCAAAAATGTTTATTTGTCTGTTACTGTTCAATCCCTGAGTTCAGTTATTTTTTGCTCCACGCAGAACTGCCCTTTTTGTAGACATTTATAATCAGATGATGTACAGTCATAAAAAACGACTACAGCGATCACAAAATCTCTTCCCAGTGACAGGCTGCTGTTGGCTTCTTGCTCTGTGTTGATTTTTGATGACTGAAAGCTTAGTGTAGTTCAGCTATCTTTTCTCTCTGACTCTTACTCTTTCTGGTGATGAAGGAGATCCTCCTCTGGTGGGTTTGACTTCAAAGAGTGAGAAAACAGCTGGTGAAAATCTAAGTCAGAATGTGAGGCAAGAAAAAAGTACAGGAAAGGAGGGTGAGAGAAACGTCAGGGCAAAGTAGAAACCGACACCATGACCATAGAGACATAAAAATACGAAATGGTGCTGTTATACTAGCCTTCAGATTTTCAAATGGGGGAAAATGTCACTTTGATAAAGAACATTTATATAAGGGTTTACTGATGTGTGCCAGGTTACCACCGGGTTTCTGTGATTGCGTTCAGGGCAATGGTCCTAGTAGCTGCCATGCAGTCAAAGCAAAAAGCAGAAGCCAGAGAGCATCAGAAGATCCGGGAACAGCAAACATTTGCATCAGCTGAGGGAATATTTTAAGCATGCATCACCATCTGTCTTCGCATAAAATAAGATGTGAAAACAAAATAACTGGGAATATTTACTGTGGCCTGTCCACTTTGTTTCCGAGGTTCGAGGACATTAAGGACCCTTAATGTAGTTTATTGAATCGAGGAGATTCATTGGTTTTAATACTTAATGAGGCACCATGGAAGCATGAACCCAAGTGCTGCTAGTGGCAGGATGGCATTTGCCTGCCATTCGGGGCTGTGTGCGACCGCCTGTTCATCACGTAATCAAGCAGCTGCACGTGGCATCCCTGACCACTCTACATGCTGCTGGTTACATAGATAAGGCCTCCAGCATGACGAAGACGCCCAGTGGGGCGGCTGGCCCTCACTCCCCTCTCCCGCCTCCTCAACTGGATCAGCATCAGACACTTCCCGCCCTGGACATTGAGCGACAGCACCGTCCTGGGAATTGGCTTTTTGGCACAGGTAGGAAGCTATTCTGTACTGTTTCTGTGGACCTTCTTAATTGCTGGCTGTTTTTTGGCCTATGACCTTTTCTGCGACCTCTGCCAGGATAAATACGGCTTAATTTCAGTTTGTTGCTTGCTTACTGGAAAAGCTACACGTTGAATAATCAAGGTTGTTTTTTAATTGTGAAAAGGTAGACGAACCTGGCACAAATGAAATTAAAATTAATGTTTTGGCTGGGCTCATTTTGAGGTTTAATGGATGAAGTACTGAATGTCAGTTTTTTGTGTTTATCTTAAAATCTGTTAAAACAAATTCAAAGAGCTTGAGATACACAAAAGCAATGCAGGGGCCCCTTTTCTCTGAGGTTAGTGTAACAGCAAAAGCAGTTTTCCTGTTTCTGCCACAAGTCCGGCCTCCGACAAAGATGCTGCTGCATGGTAAAATTACTGTTTCAGAACTTTCACTTTGACTCACATTGACCTTACAGTACATGCAGCACCCCCTCCCCTAAATTCTACTGGCTGAAAATGAAACTTGAAACAAAAACCCGAAGAGCCTGCTGTGCACTGAAGCTCTCTGTTACTTCATCGGGAAGCTTCTCATATTGCAAAAAGTGTAACAGTAATTAACATAGACTCTTATTTTGAAATGTGGAGTGAGATGGTTTAAAGAGGAAAAAAAAATATTTTTGTTTAGGTTTTGGAGGTACTGGTAGAAGTTGTGGTGGTGTGACTTGTGCTGTATGGTCTTCTAATGATATTAGTCTTAAAATACTAATAGTCCTGTTTGTTTGGAGTTTGAAGACCCACGTTTGAGGAGCAGATGGTTAGAGGACTGCCACTGAGATGAAAGACTGAGATGAAGACAAAAAAAGCATTTATTATGTGTAACTCCCTGTTTTATATCATGGCTATTAGGACTAAGTGTCCCTATTAAGCTGTATAGATGCTTGTGCTCTGTGCACTAATGTATTCCTAAAGAAAATTCTGAGATTAGTCACGGGATTTATAGTCAATTTATACATACAAATGTAATACAGCCAACAGAAGAGCTGATATTCACCCAGACCACACCAGAGATTACACCAAGAACCGTTGGAAGGCATGTCTGATAAAGAACAGAAACGGTGTCTTTTAGCAAACCCTTTGCGTCACATCATGGTGCACATTACAGTGAGCTACTGCACTGGGAAGGTTTGCACTGTGTGAAACGTCCTCATGTGCTGATGCCACGACTCTGTAATTTCCTTGAATAATGCTTTGGCTTGTTTATTTTGCTGTGACCTGTTCTTTTGAAACTGAAATTGCTCTGATACTTGAATTGTAATAATAATACAACATATTCTTACTAATTTTGTGATGCGTTTTTCATTCATTGTACAGCTATGCTTCATTTTTTCCAAACAACAACAACAATAATAATAATAATAATAATAATAATAATAATAATCAAAAGCAGCCATGTTGCTCTTTTTGTGAAGCGTATCCAGAACTGGTTCTTTTTCAGTGAAATTTTGTCCTGACCTGAACATCCTATGGCTGAAAAGAGACGCGAGAGCAGAGTTAGATGTCAGTCAGAATGACCCATTTTGCTCAACAGAATTGTAATTACATCATCCCTTATGTCTTAATTTAACTGTTAATCTCAATCTTCAAGGTTAAGGTTTTAAATCTAAACCAATGGTAGTGTAACAGTGCAACAGACAGATGGTGTAAAGGCTGTCACTTAGTACATCAGAGTGAGTGTACCCTAAACTGACTTTTAGAGCTAAAACAGGTACCCCAGCTCATGGCTGACATTTTAGTAAAGAATACTTGGACACAACAAAAAAAGGTACCACTTTACAAAAAGGCTTAATTGTGCCACTTATAAATGGTAGCGAAATAAATAAAATATTTTCAAAAAAACATTATAACTTGTTTATAATTGTCTTTTAAGGATTTACATGGTGTTACGACATAATAAATAATCTGATTATAAACCATGCATAAACCCTTTATAAGGGTAGTCTTTTTATGAAGTGTTACCAATAACACATACATGCACACCTAGACCTGGAGTGATGAGATTCTCAGCCCCACAGTCTGAGTGACTGCGTGTGTCCCACACATGTCCAAAGATGATTGTGCAGTCACTGCTGTCTTTGTGGTGCAGGTGTGCAGGAACAGGCGTCTTACACATCAAACTCCATATGGTTACATGGATCCCAAACCAACAACGCAGAGCAACGGTAAGGAGGGTATGAGTGCACCGGCCGCGCTTACACGTGATCATTCCCTGCCCTAAATGCTACGCTTCTGTCTGGTGACACACGATACCTTGCACAGCTTGTTTGAAAGGAAAAACAGGCTAAAAATGTTCTTTTTTCGGGCTTTACCTTTCATCCTTGTGTAATGCACGTGTGAAAAGAGGGACAAGGAAAAGTCACACAGGCAGATTGATCAGCATTCGGCCATCACTTTGTTGTAAACTCTTGAAGGACGAGCTGTCAGACGTGGGGGGTCTGCTTCCTCTGTCTCTTGTGCTGCAGATCTCCTCATGATGGCTGCTATGCTGGCCACGGTGATCGGCATTCTGGCCGCGACCCTGTGGCTCTACTGCTCATGGCGGCAAGAACAGTCTGACGAGGTGATCTGCTGAGCCCCAGCTGACACGTTTTACAAGAACAAGGGCGTAGCTCCATCTCAGATGGCTCATACGCTCATACGATTTGATCAAAGCAAAGGGACATTAAGAATTAAAAGTAATTCAGATACTTTGTCCAACCGCAGCCCTTTCTTCTCACTCACAACAATAGCCATTGTCCTTTTCATCACACATGATGTACATAAAGTTCTAAAGAATGAACCCTATAAACATCTTAGATTCTTTGAAGTAGATCACTTGCTGCAACTTTTAATATAACAGAGGAAAGAAGTTTCACAATGTGGTCTGAAAAAATGATAATAATGATTAACAAAGAAAAATGTCATAAAAGGCATGATGAATATGCATTGTCTTTAACATTAACATGTTGCCTGATTTCTGTCTCACATTAATGCCATTTAGCCAGTAAATGATCCTGATGCCAAGGAGGAAGAGGATGAACAAGAAGAGGCTGAGAGTTAATGACTGGGACAGACCATTTTTGTTCACAGCCTTGGTGCTATGTTTGGCTTTCACTTTACTATCATTTATTTACCATATAAATTCAGCACTGATGTCACAATGTTTATTGCTTGACTTCTCCCCTTTTATGTGTACATTTAATCATGCTGTTATTTTATTTTTACATGATGACATAGAAAAGATTTATGTGATGTATTAGTACACATTATACTTGATAAATTTTCTACTGGATTTATTCACAAGTAAACTGGATTTCAAGCATTTTATTTCTGAATGACCTTGTTTGAATGGTATAACTGCTAGACTGTATTACAGACTATATAACTGTTACACTGCATTCTTCTACAACTGGTCTTTTGGCCATTAACCTCATCCAGTAGTAGATCATTGTACATGAGTAACATGACTAAGCCAATCAGTCATTACATTCCTTGGGAAATGACACACACATCACCTAAGCATTGACAGCAATGGCTTATGATTCCCCTGGCCACACAAAAAGGAAATTGCTATATGTTTGTGAAAACTAGTGGGTTTTTGTGACTGTTGAGCGTTAATTGCTCAATGGGTCAGTTGACATGGAAACTAGTGCTTGGCAGCCATGGACACCTGAGCCCCAGTGCGTGAAGCCGGGCCCATAAAAACAGAGCTGGGTGAGTTTGGTGCTGAAGAACTTGACTGGCCCACACAGAGCCCTGACCTCGACACCATCAACCATCTCTGGGATTAACTAAAGCAGAGATTGTGAGCCAGGCCTTCACATTCAACACCAGTGCCTGACCTCACAAATGCTCTTCCGGATGAATGGGAAAAAAAATCCCACAGACACACTCCAAAATCCTGTGGAAAGCCTTCCCAGAACAATGGCAGCTGTTATAGCTGCAGAGGGGGGGGCTGAATCCATACTGATACCTATGGATTTAGAATGGGATGTCAAAGTTAATTGTGGATATATATATATATATATTGTGAAGACCATGAGAAGTGAATTGTTCAACATCTAAATTTTTTTCAAAGTTTAATCAAAGGAATGAATGAGCTTCAATGAATTGTATTCCAAACTCACCTGAAGTGCTTCAACAGCCCCGAAGGAGTTTCCACAAGTTCTGGGCACTATTTGGCTACTTGCTCTTAATCTTCGATCCAACTCATCCCAAAGCAGCCCTATAGGGTTTAGGTGGGGGATTGTGGGGGCCAGGTCATCTGTCACAGCATTCAATCATTTCCCTTGTTCACAAGGAAAAATAATACTGCATGTACTAAGTGCTTAGGATTGTTATTTTGTTGAAAAACAAATGATTTTCAGTACTGTAGGTGTGTAATCTGACCACAGTTACAGTTCAGGAAGAGTCAACATATCCTGATAGGCAGCTGAAATGCAGAACTTGATGCTATAGTATGGTTCTTGTCGGTGTAGTGAAGAAAATTCTCCAACTGTTGCTTGAAATTTCCTCCCTGTTGAAATGGATAAAGCCCAAATGCCACGTGACTCCCTTGATATAAAGTGGTACAACCAGCACTGGACTGGACACGTCCTGGTTCCTGCAGACGTCGGGTTTTGACAGACCCAGGCTTTAGAAGCATTTGCTGAAGGTCATCATGAACACACTGGTCATTCTTGCAGCTCTTCTACCAATTGGTAAGGTCTCGTGCAGTTCGGCTGGAGCAGTGTCGATTATAGAACATCAGCTACAGTCTTCAAAAGTTGGGCATAATACTTGTTACTTTATTTCTAGGCAAATATACTTAAGCAGTTAATCCAAATGGACTATAATAGCTAGGATATTGCACAATTATTATGTGTAATGCACATTATATTAATCCGATTCTCTGTTTTTATTACACTATGGGGACATTTGGTTCCCACAATGTAATATTAACATAATCCACACACACACACACACACACACACACACACACACGCACTATAGACATGAAGTCAGCCTGGAATATGCAGTTTAAAGATGGGTGAAATGGTGTGTGTTTCCTGTGTACTGTAGGTAATTTTTTATATACAAGTTTTTTTATATACAAGATCTGCCCATATATATATAAAGAAGTATATTTAAATATTTAAATCTGCTGTGAAATAATGCCTTTGTGTACTAGGGATGTAAGTGAATGGCCTGCTGTTATGTTCTTCATTCCTGTCTTTCAGTGCTGTGTGCAAAGCATCCCTCCAGGCCTGTCGGTGTAGTGAGCAGTAGTGAGTACAGGCGTGCTGACTGTCAGCAGATACTCGCACTGCATTCCCGCTTCTGTGCATTTTTTCCGTTACTCTATCTTTGATTCTCATTTTACTACCACATTTTTGCAATTTACATGGCTGCCACGCCCGTTGGTTGCTACGTTACCTTCACTTCACACATTCCCAAGCATAATCACACACAGACACGCCGTAATGCATGTACTGTCTTGCGCACACTGACACACATGCACAAATATCCGCAGAATAACGGTATTGACTACGGTGGTGATCACAGGTTCCGAGATGGTAAGGTTTGGCACCCTCTGCAAAGGGAACCCAGCAAATACACCGAGGGGCTGTGACAAATTCGGCTGTGGGAAATACGGAGCCAAAAGGTAAAGCACAACACCAGCCTAATAAAATGAACTGGGCCAGTCAAATATCCTGCTGGGAAAGCACACTGATGTTGTATCACAGAAATGACAGAGACAATGCTAATATACATAGCATTTCTAAAAAGCCAGCACTCCAGCAGCAATTAAATTAAATAAAATTAAATTAGTAACAGTGACATTTACAGATTCTGTTAATGTTCTGAACTTGCTGACTAAAATCCTAGGATGCTAGTACTGCCATAATACCGCTGAGTAAAGAGAAAGAACTAGACTTATTTCAGATAAAATGATTGAGTACTACTAGTTACTATGTAGTAACAATGAAAATACTATGTACTGTTTATCTGCAACATTTCGTTGTGATTTGAGGCATTACTCTAACACTAAATTTCTCAGTCCCTTTAATGAACTTTATTTCCTTCCAGGGATGGCGGCAAGCGTAAGCACTTGGGCCTGGATATCTCTTGTGCTGATGGTGACACCGTCCTAACTCCTTTCGATGTGAACATCACTGGACTCGCCCGTCCATACAAGAACAAAAAAAACCCAGCCATTAACAATGGAGTTAGCCTCAGTGGACAGGGTAAAGCTGCTAATGTCTTTATTGCTTGATCATCCAGTGCTTGTTGTCACGTAGCCAGATATATTATGGTAAATGCTGGAAAAGCAAGCAATTTACAGAAGTTGCTTTGAGTTTTAGTTCAGTACCACCAACTTATTTAAATACTGGGCAATGATTTTCTATCTGCATTATACCATCCCATCTACTGGTTATGAATTAATTAAGCACTTGTTTTATACACACAAAACTCACCTAAGATACAAGATGCATAACATATAATAAAGTCACTGATGGGCCCTGGAGCAAGGTGCTGACGGGACACTGGATACTCTCTGACCCCAAGCTGTCCTTACTTGTATGTCCCTTTGGGCAAAAGCATCTGCTAAACATATAAATGGAAATACTGGAAAAGGCGTGGCACTTGTGACACAGCCAGTTCCTAGGACATTCATTTCAATTGTAGATGAGGATTTGCTAAAAATAACTGAGTATATTTGAATGTGAAATATGTGAATGATTTCTGAACTGGTAATGTGTATCCTTGTTTATATGTAATACTTTTTAACTACTCTGGTTACGTGTTTCCAAGGATGCATAATATAAACATTAATAGACTTAAAGCTTATTCAATTATTATTTGATTGCTTGAATAAGTTCTGCTATTGGTTCTCCATTAACAGATTAATCTTTCTGATAGTGATGGATTTATGAATTCATTAATGAATGTATTGACTGCCTAATTAATTAATGCAACTCCCCATTTAACCTTCCGGGCAGGTCTGTGCTTTAGGTTGTTCTATTTAAAGCCAGTGAAGACTTCTGGGATTCTGAGGAAGGGGGAGAAACTTGGAAGTATGCTGCCTATGCAGAAGGTCTATCCGGGCATCGGCTCCCACATCCACGTCCAGATGTGCGACCTGTCCAATCCCACTAAATATTTCTGAGCCGGTGATGTAAGCTTTGCTGCTCCCATTCCACCTCAGCATAGGACGTCCCTCTGAGCATTGGACACTCTCTTCCAAAGCCCCCTGCCCCCGTTTCCTGCATTAAAGGGACGCCAGTGTGGGAGCAGCATACTCTGTTTTCTGCATCAGCAGATTTCCAAGCATCTGTGGATTTGTACCTTATAATTCATTAAAGAATGTATCACATGCAAGCCAGGCAGGATGAGTAAGTTCTTGACCTTATTAAATTTGGTAGTTCTGTGGTTAGTGCCACTGCATGTTCTCCCTGTGTCACGTGTGTTTCTTCTGGGTAACTCTCCTTTACTCCCACAGTCCAGTTAGGCTAACTGGTATCTCTAAATTGCCCAAAGTGTATGCCAGTGTGGCTGGACATGTGTATGTGTCCTTTGATTGCCTGGAATCCTGTCCCAGGTGTACTCTTGCCTTGTGTTAGGATAGGCTCTTGGCCTGTCCTAGTCTCAGGCCAGCAATTTGAAGATGGGCATCTATAGATAATAAAAAGTAATGGATGTGTGTGTGTGTGTGTGTGTGTGTCTGTGTCTGTGTGTGTTTATGTATTCTCTGCCATCCGATTCACCAAATACTGTTTTAAGCAATTTATTCAGCCTGCATGATAGAAAATGTGAAGCCCATCCTGATCCTGATCCTAATCCTGATCCTCATTCTGATCCTGATCCCAATCCTGTTCCTGATATTGGTGAAACAACTGTAAGCAGTTTTTCTTGCTAAAATCAAACAATAAAAATTAAAAAAGCAATTCAATGACTTTTGTTGATCGATTTCATTGCACTACAAATGCGATGGATTAACAATCTATGCCCTATATATAGTCATTAAACTAAAACAAATTTATAGTAGATGGTAATAACCATAAGATTACGTAGTGTTTATTTGTAATATTTCATTTGCCATGTTAATAATAACATGAAATATTTTTTCTAGCATACAATGTTGGGCCCCCACCCCACACTAAACCAATCCAATTATATTCCAAGTAGGGGCCCTTGGAAGGGCCCTAACTTTCATGCCCTTCATGGTGCCCCGGGCTCAAATTTCTAAAAAGTCCTAACCCACATAATCTGATTCCGTATGAACCCCGATCTTCAGTGATGTTTGCTGTTCCCTATTCTAACAACCGTAACGTCTGTACCGATTGTTTCAAAAGAGCTTGATGTTGTGCCAGACACCAGTAGTCTGCCAGTGCAACGTTTTTATTGTTTTATTGTGTGCTTCCTTTGCTACTCTGTGGGCTGTTCTATTATGATTACTGAGTTACTAGTGAAAACTTTCTCATTTGTATTTGCTGTTGGCTGGTTCACTAAGTACAAAGTAAGTCACTGTCAATATCATTCTTAATTACAATTGTTTTTAAAATATAATTCAATATACATTTGTCTCTTAATCTTTGAATGCATAACAGCAAATAATAATCGATCCTTTATTGTCCCCGTGGGGAAATTTTCGTAGAGCAAGCTGTCTGTGAAGGGCAGCTACCTGTGGTGGCACTCAGGGAGCTGAGGGTTAAGGGCCTTGCTCAAGGACCCGCAGACATGCTGAGGCTGGGTTTGAACCGGCGACCTTGTGATTACAGGCACACGGGCTTAGCCCACTGAGCCAAAATACAAAATTTACTCTTTTTCAGACAATTTGCATTAATCCAAAAATTTATTTGTTCAGTGTTAAGATCCACTACGATAATCATCTCAGAATCACAAGTTTGTAATGACATTAGAAAGCAGATTTACTAACTTAAAAAGTACGGTTTAAAAGATGTAGCGGTTTTATTAAAATGTAATTGAATTTGGAACATAAAACATAGTGCTAAGGTGAAACATGTAAACCCAGCAGGGAGCAATGGAATGATTAAAGTACTTTCTAGAATTTATTTCTCATTAGGCAACGTGAAGGAAATGCATTATTTCATGGAAACTTCCTGTATTTATACAAGTACGGAGCTTAAAATGGTTTGTTTATTAATACTTTAAATACATTTTTAAAATAATTATTATGAAATTGCTGTTTTATACATACTGTATAAGTAATTTTCTATTCTAAGGAATTTGGTGATTGTTATTTTTCTTTCTGTTTGCTAAATTTATTAGGTATTTGGGAATACAGTCTGGTTTGTTTATATTTTTTCATGTAATTCTCATTAAAAGAGATTTTGAGAATGTATCGTTGTTCCATGAAGAGTGATATGGAAATTTTGACAATAGTACAAAATAATAAAAGTACAAACCCTGCAGTATACATTCTGGAAATCCTTCTAAATATTTGCATCAGGATGCTTTGCTTGGAAGGCACCATGAAGCTGTGTACAAAACAGAGCAGTACTGTACTGGGACACTACAAATGGATCATGTAATGTATGTAATCTCCAGAGGGACGCATTGACCCTAAACATATCAGAGCTAATCCGCTTTCCTGACTCCAACGGCACTCACTCAGATGGTGCCGCAGATTACACTCTTTTGATGGTGAAAGACATAGTTGCACCAGACCTTACAGGCACATTTATGTAATAATGACTGTGTTAAAGTCAGGGGACAAGACCATTATTCTTTATTCATTCATATTTGAATATTTTAAATGTGGATGTATAGGCAGTCACAGGGTTAAGAACATGTAATTTACAGGCAACTCGGTCTTACGAACGAGTTATAAAACCTAAAATTCAGGTTAAACACAATGATTCATAATAACAAACAAAAAGTTTAATTTGTGTGTACAGAGCAGCTTGGATGCTAGTGCGTTTCAGTTCAGTACAGCAGGCGACCTGATACTCAGCCCTGAGCAGATCCACATGTCAGCTACATGGACCCATACAAAGCAGTAGGTCCTGAAGTTTTGTTAATAATGTTCGTAAAGAAGTGATCCTTAAGTATATATAACCTAATGATGTACATATGTTGATTGATGGTTAGGTAATGTATGATAACATCATGACTTTACTTGATTGGACGCATCATCTTTAACTAACTGATGAAGTCATATTAACATATATAATATGGAGTGTGGGATTGTACCAAGTCACACCATACGTGTGTCTAGAAGTATCCAAGGATGCCCGTTTTCTGTGTGCATTAGGCATTAGTTCAACTATTAATATATGATGTGTACCAGTATTGCAAAGTGTTTACATTATTATTATTATTATTATTATTATTATTATTATTATTTATTATCATTATTTATAAATTTATGGAAAAATCCATAAATTTGACATAAAGATGACTTATCTCGTTCGTAACCTTGGGACTGCCTGTATTGTAATACACGGTGGTTAAGTGGGTGGCGCTGTTGACACACATTTTTGGGTCAGGGTTGAGCAATTGAATATCATCTTTGCTTATTGTGTGGCATTTGCATGTTTTCCCAGTGTCGTGCAGGTTTCCTCTGGGTGCTCTGCTTTTCTCCCAGTGCAAGGACATTAGCAGTTAGGCTAATTGGCATCTCTAATCTAAATTGCATATTAATTAGTATGTGCCCTGTGAGAAACAGGCCCCCGTTGTACTTCTACCGTATGCCCTGTATTTCCTGGGACAGGCTTTCCTGACCCCATATTACGCAGTATGAAAATGGATGGATTGTATGATCACCTAATTATTATTAGAGAAGCATTCAAATATAAAAGAATCTATTCCCTATCAGTGCTCTTCATAAAATCAATACTTAAAAATGTACTGAATAAAATCAAATCATTATCTAGAGATGTCTCATGTGATGGACTCGTATCTCATCGAGGATGTTACCCTTATTCAAGTGATCAAATAATGATCAAATCGTTTTAATTTTGTTAATATTTATGCTTTGCGGCTCACGAAACATGTATCCAGAATTGTTCAAAAAATATAAAAATAATTAAATTGAACAACAGGGTATTCCCTTGCGTTGTGGGGGGGGGGGGGGG
>JAODKF010000002.1:3851997-3870596 GCA_026779585.1 Mormyrus proboscirostris
TTACTGCATTTTGTGTATATTTAGCTATGTTAGTCATCTTACAGGCTTCAAGGCAGTGAAGTAATATTATACACAACGACCAAGAGAAGTGTTCAAAATCTCAACATTTTCTTAAATTTTAAACTCTTAAAAATAGCCCCCTTTGGCTCTGATAGCAGCTTTCCAGACATTTGGCATCCTATCACCCAACTTCTAGATGTAGCCACCTGAAATGCTTTTCCAGCTGTCCTGAACGAGCTTCCACAAGTTCTGGCCACATGGTGGCTACAGTACCTTGTTCCTACTCTTCAATCCAACTAATCCCAAAGCAGCTCTATAGGGTTTGGGTGGGGGGTTGTGGGGGCCAGGTCATCTGTCACAGCACTCCATCACTTTCCTTGTTCACAGGATAATACTTACAACATAACTTCGAGGTGTGTTTAGGGCTGTTATCATGTGGAAGAGCAAATGATTTTCAGTGTCCAGACTTTTGACTGTTACTGTATATCAACAATTTCAGATATTTCCTCTGTGTTTTTTGATGGTAATATTGATATTTTACTATTCCTTGATAGTGATTGCATAAAACCATGATATAATAAAAGAAAATCACATTGTGAGCACATGGCATTCAGAAATGAGTGCTCATGCAGATTCCTTTCAGGAAATTCAGGGATTTACAATTGTAATTCCTTTCTCTAGGTTTAGAGATTCAGGTTAAATTTGGGTAAAGAATCGTTTTTAACCGTGTGACATCAGTGGGGAGTTTGACACACTGATCCAAGATCTATTCCTTCGTTCGTCGCGCCTCTCATCACCCACATGGTTGTGAATTTAACACGGTCCTTTGCATTCAACGGAATGCATCAGGCTCGGCTATATGAGGGAAACCCAATCCCGTCCCGCTGCCACGGCCCTTTCAGCAA
Source organism: Mormyrus proboscirostris (assembly GCA_026779585.1). Lineage (NCBI taxonomy): Eukaryota > Metazoa > Chordata > Actinopteri > Osteoglossiformes > Mormyridae > Mormyrus > Mormyrus proboscirostris. The sequence goes on from JAODKF010000002.1 coordinate 3,852,903, forward strand.
TTTTTTCAGCTCTCCGCATTTAAAATAGATTGCCAGGGAGCATAATAAAAAAGAGGGACTTGACGAGCTCACCTTTAGACCTTGGGCATGAAACTTCAGTTCTTACAGGACGTCTCCCTGCCTGGCACCCTGGACTTCTTCAGGCGTGTCCTTGTGTGTGGCCACTGCCCATTTACGCTTCCCTCATCACCTCACAACTCCCACCCCCCACCTTGCACCGCTCCTTGATTCAGTCCAAAAATACACCCGTACCAGCTGCTGTGGGAAAGGTGCGGTTGGGGGAGATGCACATGCGAGGAATTGTAGGCAGCACCTTATTGGGCGGCTTCCTGTGCCACGGAGCAGCTGGCAGTACCCAATCAGCTCTTTTTCTGTGTCCTGGTACAGAAAACATGTGACCATAAATGGAAATCAAAGCCTGAGCATGAAAAACATCAGCAAATTATATTTCATTATTGTTAAGAGTTATAAAAAATTATAAATTCATTGCAAAAGAAGAGCAACAAACAAGTACATACTGATGACATTTTTTGCATATCTTTGTGTAATTTAGGTGAATGAAATTTCGAATCATCAGCGACATGGTCTAAATTAGAATCTAATATCAGTTGGCTTTATTTAATTTATTTTAGTTTCGGCACAAACAATTTTATTCCGCAATTAGATTTGCTAATTAAAATATGCAGGCACAGAGAGGAACCTCGAACTGTCATTTTGCTCCGCCTTAAATGTGCTTTCCTCATTAAATGGGTCTTGCCCTGAAATTGTGCCTGCAGTGTCTCCAAGCTTATGTAGCTGACATCCTGTTCCGTAGGTCAATAGCAACGCATGGGAACGTCAACCAAGGGGGGGCCCTTAGTAATTTTAGTTCTTGTAATCTAGTTCAGTCAAGGTGAGCTCAGGTATTTGAACTGTCTGCAAAAACATTTCACTTCTTTACAAAATCACTCAACAGAACGAAGTAGAAACAACAGGCAGCTCTTTCACATTTTAAATTCATTTACTTATTATACATCTGTATACTGTAGCTCAATTCAAAATAATAAAAAAACACAAATACTTCAGTTCAGTTCCCTATGCATTTTCAGCTACTGCAATTACAATCAGCGCATATGATCATTGTTAATCTATTTGGAGGATGATTATTGGCCACCGCAAACAATGTATCATCAATGCATTATCACCTTTTTCCCTGAAATTAAGCACATCAATGTATTATATGAAGATCATATGCATTATATTAAACAGCATTTTGGACTTGATCCAAAAGCGAATCTCATCTTGGGTCGATGTTAGCGCTGAGTTAGAAACTGATTTTTGATGCCTGGTAGGTTTTTTCCACTTCTTTTTTTGGTGTTTTATTTTTTTCTGGTTCACTTTCTCTCATATAGAGAACATGCATTCCACGTCAGTGTGGATAAAACAGCAGTAAACAGGGACCGGAATAAATCTCAAAATATTGCTCCTGAGCATTTTAGGGGCAGAGGTTGACATTTCGGGTCCAGAAAGTAAAAAATTCAGACCAAGATTTTGTTTCAGCCAACCAGAAGAGTAAAGCGTCACAGTCACAAGTACGCAACTGGTTGGTTTAAACAGAATCGTGGTCTGAATTTTTACTTTTTGGACCTGGACTGTTCATCTCTGCTCATGGGTGAATGAAGGTAACTTGAGCGTCATTCTTGCTGGTCCATTTAACTGGCCCAGTGTTAATGACTGATTGCTCCTTTTGCTTGTCCAGTTGTTCAGTAACCTTGATGCTTGTTATGGTACATTTTGTTGTTGTTTATTTTGTTTCTCTGTCTCACTAAAACATTTATATCACATTTTCCCATATAAATGCTGCTTTAATTGCACCCTGTGTTCATTTTCCTGAAACAGAAACAGTATGTGATTATTATTAGTCCCATCTGCATGTCATCTGGGTCTGTTCACTGGCTTTCACAATCCCTATGACACCTAAATAATCAATCACCTGAGAAATCAAAATATTTACATCCGGTCTTGAACCTTAAAACATGCAGAAATCATGCCATGTTTTTGTCTTTTTAAACAGAAACCAAGCTGGATAAATAAAACATATAGGCACAGAGACAGAAAACACACCCTTTTTAAAGTGACAGGTGAAAACAAAAACTTCCATCCACTTCCATATTTACATTTTGCAGCACAGGATCTATAAGCAAAAACAAGCTCTCCAAATTTCAGAAAGTAAATAAGCTGCAAAAAATAGAGAATATTTACTTGATAAATGTAAACATCCCCGAGAGAATAAAAGATGGACTGCCCCAAGTCATAACATGGATGATTGAAGTCAGGGCTTTCACAAGACCACTCAAGACCATTTACTTCTTTGATGTTTAGCTACCCTACTGTTGCTTTAGCAGTGTGCATTGTTCACAGGTGGAAAGGCCTCCAGCTCCTTCAAAAGTGGCCATTGGACTCTTAGTGAACTCTCTGTTCTCCTCGTTTTCTGATTCAATTTGTAGGGACAACCTATCCTGACAAGGCCTAGGTGGTGCAGTATATTTTCCATTTATTAGCAACGATCTTGCCGGTGATACAAGGTATTTTTCAAGCCCATGAAATGGGTTTATAGCCCTCTCTTCTTCTGGCCCTTTCCAGCGATCTTCTGAAGTTGTTGAGTTTCTGCTTTGAGATGCAGGGAATGGCTGCCTTCATTCTTAACTAATCACAGTCATTACACTTGACCACATGCGGAGGGTAAATAGCTTCTTGTATCATCTGGAAGGCATTTGGTCATAGATAAACTTATTAACAGTTGCTCTTATTAAGGGCTACACACTCAACCCCACCAAGCTCATTTTATTTATTTTTTTAATTAATATATTTGCTTTTGGTCATCAGATAAATGCTGTTGATTACCATATATAAGCCTCAAATAATGTGAGGTAATATGTTTCATCATCAGACTGTAAATACAGAAAAAATGTTACTTTTAAAAGGCTGTGTTGCCTTTACATATACACTGTAAATGCATTTGTATATACATACATCTTCACATAGTGTAAATTTTATTGCGATACCAGGGAGATATAAAGTTGATGACCCATGAAATGAAGCATTCAGTCTTGGGGGAAATAGCTGGTGAAACTCAATTAATTCCCAGTCATGGGTACCATCTCTGAGAGGGTGAAATGCATCCATTTGGGTCACACTTGCAGAGCTGGGACTTCTCATGCCATTTAGAGATCCTGATAAAATAAAAGTCCTCTCTCAGTTTTACAGAATATGTTGTGTCAGGTCTCTGGACTCTCCGGATTAACAGTGGGAATCACAGGTTCTGTCTGACGGACTGCAGCAACTGAGTGAGTAAATGATCAAAAAACGGATTGTGATGGGATGTCGTTTTTGTAAAGAATTAGGGTGTTTCTCAGTATGTGTACTTGGCCATTCTTGTACTCTTGTGTACCCGTTTTATGTCATCTTCCATTGCCAACGAAGACATTGCCAAGTCTCCAGACTGAGTTTGCCAATGTGGTGAATTTGGTTAAGATAATAAGAAAATGATGGGAACACTTTACTTAAAGCTCTCATCTTTAATGCATTATAGATGCCTTCATAATGCACTATAATGCTCAGTATAAGAATTAAGGATGGCTTGTACTGCATTATGAAGGTATCTATAGTACATTATAGATGAGGGCTTCATAAAGCGTTCATAATGCAGACTTGGCTATAATGTGTTATGCCTTTTATAATTATTTATAGCCATATTTATAATGTTTTATCAATGTATTATGAGTGTTCATATGATTCTTAAAGACATTCATAGAAAGTGTTACCAAAATTAGTATACTAAAGACCAGACTTGTTAATATTAAGAAATATTAAGAAAATAACACCCCAAGCTGTATTGTGTATGTGAAATATATGTGAAAAACCCATGAATGTGTGTTTTTGCCTGGAACTTTAATGGATGATAGCAAAAAGAGAAAGAGAAAAGATTTTAAAAGCATACAGAATGCACCCTGAGAGCTACTTCACGGGTACTGAGCCACACGAAAGACTACCAGTTTGAGACACCCTCCTAAACTTCATGTATAATAAACATGTTTTAAATGGTTTATTTTAGATATTGTCATTTTCAAATATATATAAATGCAAATGTGATTAAAGAAGAATAGCAACAGGATAAAATTAAATTTTAGATGCTGCTGACTGTGGATTCTTGGGGGCGTGTTGGTGACCCCTGTCCTGAAGAAAGAACTCCAAACTTCCTGGCTGTCTTCTCCAAACTTCTGATCTGAAATCAGTATAGCCATGGCCCTACGAACTGCAATAAGTACCCATGAGAGTCAGGGCTGCAGCTTGGCCACACTGCACAAAAGCAATAATCTATCTTGGTTTTATTACATGATGGATTTGCTATGAGGGTCACGATAGAATGTAGCTGCCTAATCAGCTTCCCCTTGTCTTCTGCTGCCTGCCTTCAATTAAAGCCTGAAAAAAGATGGCTGGGGTGGTGTGAAGGGGAGAAAATCTTGTCTTGGATGGAGCTGTGTGTAAAACTTTGATTGATTAGTGGATTTCACTCCAGGCTGTGTGTCCCAAGAGGAATATTGGAAATGATGGGTGCCATTAGAACCTGTGGGGGTTCCTGTTTGCTCTGTGAGGCATGCCCCCCCCCCCTCCCCCCCCCATGTACCTTATTTAAACAGCCTCAAACTTGGGGCAAGGGTTTGCAGATACAGCGGAGGCGGCGATGGTGGGCATCAGAGATCAGAGAGCACGTGGGTTGTCTTTTCTCGCTTCTCACCCTTTTCATTTCTTGAATCCTACATTGCACCTGTGTGGCTGTTCGACACACGACTGCATCTTCCATAGGGTGGTTCATCCTCCCCCCCACCCCCCCCACCAGCATGTTACAGGTACTGGGAGTTCCAGCATCCCAGCGATAACACTCTCCTCTGACGTGCGTGACTCCGGCCCGCTTGTCAGTGCCCTGCCTCTCTGGAAGATTCCCATTTCTTACTATTGACATCCGTTTAGTGCTCGCAGCACGTCAGTCAATCAAGCAACACGGCGGTGCCCCTGAGGAAGATGCTTAAAACTGTCCGTCAATCCGAATGACTGATAACCGAGAACTGTGCGTGGATGTGCGCACACAACTGCATGCATGTCACACCGTGAATATATTACGTTTTTGTGGCCCATCTTTGGGGCTCTGTGTCTGCCCATCTGTGAATGTATTTGACAGTATGTGCATGCTATCAGCTTTGTTGATAGTAAACAAGCCTTCTGTCCATGTCTTGATATAGTTGATACGGATATATGTAGTTAGATATTTATCTAATATAGATGCATTGATATCCCTTTGTCACCCCACATCAGGGGCGGTCCTAGAATTTTAAAAGAGGTCATAATTCATTCAAATGGGGCAATCTTATCATTAGCCAATGATATGTTTTGAATTGGTGACTGACAGGGCAGGGCCAATCAGCTTTTACCTGAGGCCAGTACCCCTGTGGCTCCAACCCTATGGAAATCACTGCCCCTTATACTCTCTGCAGCTGGACAATAATGATCGAGCAGGACTTATTATTAAAGACGAATGGTTTTAAGCCCTGTTTCTAGGTATGTCACTTGAATTAAACCTGCCTCAGCTGACATTTCGAGCTGTTTAAATGTAGGAAATTGTAGAACAAGCAGACACTATAGGGATATCAATTTATAAAGCAAATACAGGACATAATGTGAAATGGTAATTAACATTCACGCGGCGTGATAGGGCTGTTGTATGGCTTAAAATGCACACGAGTGGATGGCTCTTCTGTAGGGTTTAATATGTACACAGTCAGATGGTACTTCTGTATGGCATAAGATGTATGTGCTCGTTCAAATGACTCAGAGATTGTTCTTGAGTATGAGTGTGACGGTCCTACAACTCTGGACTTAACACTGTATGGAAATCACCAGCAGGGAAAATTAAATGAGTTCCAAAAGGGCTTAGTTTTGATCCCCACTCAGCTGAGCGGCTGACAATCACCACCGTCGAGTTCTGTGGGAGATTTTCGATAGTGACGCTGAACACAGCCCATGGTAGTAAATGTTGCTCCGAAAGGCTGACAGGAATAAACACACATTTGTCTATTGCCAGAATAAACCCCACAAACAGACCGTCTCGCCAGAAGCCTGTCCTGCAGTTAGAGCACGGATAGTGTAATGCGGGAAAAACAGTTCTCGCACTTTCAATTTTCAACGCAATGGCTACTGTAGAAACCTACAGCCGTGGGACTTCCTGCATAGTCACCGTGCTCCACATGGACACAGTATTTCTTGGGGGAGCGTCTGTTTTGTGGAAGTGACATTTCCGTATCGCTGCTTGAGTAGTATTCCAGATATTCTGCAGGCTGGCCAAAGATGGAGGCCCGTCTGCTTACTGCGATGCATTGATTAAATTGTGCAAAGGTCAGACATAATGGAGCTCTATAATAAAAGCCCAGGGCTATTGAAACACACTCAGATTCTACGTGGTGAGTCACTCCGGTGGTGCCGCAACACGGTGATAGCTCTGGGTAATGTGGGCACGGGGGGGAAATGCTAAGTCGAGGCGGGAGAGGTCACATCTATACTTCTATTCAATTGGCGCAGGAGAAGATGGAAGCAGGGGAACGGCCTGACGCTGGCTGGTCCCACGGCGGAACTGCTGGAGGCTAACAATAACATGCAAGGAGAGCGGCGCAGGAGGAGAGTGACACAGAGGCAAACGGAGGGAGGGAGGGAGGGAGAGAGAGAGAGAGAGTGAGAGAGAGAGAGAGAGAGAGAGAGAGAGAGAAGGTATGCAAGAAAGGGAAAGCACCCAATAAAACCAAGACATCGAACAGACAGACCAGATAGCTGTTCAGCACATCTTCACAGAATAAAGATATACACTGTATAATGCAAATAAGCCAAATTTGAATGACTAATTTAATTAAAGATCAAAGCCTCAACTCATCTTAACCTTTAAGTCCCTAAATAGAATAAACTCTAGTCAGATATGGACCAATTAACATTGGTACATATACTTTTATAGCAAGTGCAAGATTGATGGTAAGTTTAAGAAGAGGAAGCAGACACAGGTAAATCCTTCACTTTGATCATGTATTTCATGCTTAACCGCACAGAGACTGAACCTCCTGACCCTGCCTGCATACTGTATAGATGATCCACTGTCTGGAGAAGCTGGCATTGCATTACTTTTTTTTTAGCATTTCTTGTCAAATGCAAGGAAATACAGTTTGCAGGACTGAGAGGCTGTGTAGTAAAAAGACAACTGCACATTACTGTTTAATGATATCAGCACTTATGAATCTTACATCATCCCTGGACGCTTTCTCCCATTTATGCTTCAGTAGTCATATTCATCACTCATGAAGCCACATAAACTGTGAAATATAATGCAAACACAAAAGTTCTAGTAATGCAACATGGGCTGCAACCTTTAAATTCATGCTTAGGAAGGATTTTTCCCCCCCAGTACAGATTTTTTGCTCCAAAGCACAATAATAAAAATGTACTCAACTGCAGCCTGGTCTGCCTGTGATGGGGGATCACAGCTCCAACCTAGTTTTAAGCCCTTTTAATTGTTTTGATCGTTTCCTTAACGGCAATCTTTTTGGAGGGCGAAGGAATAAGGGAAGCAGCCGCGTGGTAACATTTTTAACAATTTTGCGAGTGTGTTTACACCCCCCGGTGATGCTGATGTTTGAATTATGCGACAGAGAAGGGAAAACACAAACCGAAAATGAAATGGAATAGATCAGATGCACAGTGAGCGATTAAAACTGGAGGCACTGAGGTAAATTAAAACTGTTAAGCGTAAATATATTGAAGTAAAGAAGCAGCATCAAGCAGTTTCTGCGGGGTCAAGATCCTAATTTAAAATGTGATACAAAATGCTTGTTGGCATTGTCCGAGCCAGTGTGCCTAATGTCAAGTAGATAAGACACCACCAAGTGACAAGGCATCCTATTAAACCGTGCAGGTGCAATATTGCTGAGGTGAACCACAAGTGCACAGAACACCTTAAAAACATATATTTTCAGTAGATGAAAGAGAAAAACTGCCAGTGAGAGACTCAAAAAGGAAGCACAATCTGCACTGGCAATATGGCGACCTCTCATCTCAGCACTGCACTACTGTCGAGCCAGACCAATAAGAGTCACCCAAACTATGACATAATCGGAATTACCTTAAGTGGAATGGTCAGGCACATTTCAACAGGAACTGGATCCTCCTAAGACCCAAAGCTGAAGCTGCAATCCACCATCAGCCTGACACAAAGACCAGCTGAGACCACATCTGTGGAAAAGGAAGAAGCAGAAAGAGCCAGCCTGACCACTAGCGGCTAGTCTGTGTTTTTTGCTGTGACAACAGAGATGGAAGATAAGATTTCCAAGCTCCACCTTTTGTAGCTGCTTACTCGAAGAGCAGGCCAGGAAGAGGGTAGGGCGGATAAGCCGACACATGGTCTCAAAAACAATTTTATTTCTATGTAACACCGTATTCAGGAACTTTATGTTAGAGAAACTGACATACGGTGCACAAGAACACACCTCTGTGCGGGCATTTGCTTTGTTTTTCATAAAGCAGAACAGCAGAAATGGATTCTGAGCAGCAGCGTTTACCTAAAGTACAAAAAAGTACATTATTCATCTGTCATCGTGGCAAAAAAGTTCAGGAAAACAGGCTTACCGGTTGTCTGGCCTCTCGGCCCAAATGAAAGGTTTTAAACTTTTGTTTTCTTGTCAGAAAAGTTTTACTGTAAATATGTCTGGAGGGGTTTCATCACAGTAAGTGGATAGCAGTTTGGCTCTCCATTCGCTGGGCCATTATATCTGTTTTTTTATGTCGGATGGAAGCAGTGTTTTCCTGCTGTGGATCTTCGAGGATGCGGATGTGGAAGGCACAGAAAGTTATCCATTTAGCCACTATGAGAATAAAATGACATCAGAATATTACACGATTACGGTAGAAAGCATATTTGAAAGTATGTCCTGTGATTGGCTGGAGAACATGCCGCCATGTTTTCTCAGCACAGACTGGGGAAATGCTTTGTCAAAGTCCCCAGAATGCATTGCAATTCTGCATGTGGGTATCCATAACTAAAAAAAATGGGCGAATAAATAATATGGCAGTTGCAGGTTGCTTGATGTACCTCTCAACATATTCCCTTTGCCTTGCCCCCCCCCCCCCCCCCAGTCAACCCCAAGCTAAGATGGGTGGTTGACAGATGACTCAAATGAAGCAATTTCCAGAGTGTCACCTAAAGGGAATTAAATGACAGTGTGGGAGTTTATTTAGTTAATTAACATCCACTGTTACGGTTACAAGGCTGGGTGACGTGCGAGGCAGCCTGATGGACAGCCCTCCCTGTGCCTGTTTGCCTCACAGCTGACAGGGAGGACCCAGCTTGCAGCCATTGCAAAATATGTCTGGCCCCTGCCTGAGGAAATGTCAGTGTTTTAATGTCACCTTCTTTTATTTATTATTTTATTTATTATCTATTTGGCTAACATAATGTCTTCATCCAAAATAACATACTGTACATGGTTAAAATTTGACCATTTATTGCGTCATATTTGGCAGAAGGGTGCACCATAAATTCAATGTCTTGGATCAGAACCAGTAACCTTTTGGTTAAAACTTCAGTAATTGTATCCCTATACTCTCTGGAGCAGTTATTCCCTAAAATAGACTCAGTGACATAAGGTTAATTCAGTAGCTTAAGAGCACAGGTACCTTTCAAAGTTCCTGCCCTACCTGAACATGATGATATTTCAGTTCCTGGACTTAAATGTCCCATGTTCCCTTGACTGGTTGATTATCCCATATTTCTCTAGGGCGGCTTATCACAAGAGCACGGTGGGATCTCTTGGAGGAATGTTCATAGCAGGAGAACATTACTAGGGGTTAGATGTACCATGACATCTCTCCACATCAGCCCTTCCTGAGGCTCGTGTTAACGTAGCACTTTGCGGCAGATGTGTGGGAGGCTGTGGACAGCTCAGCATTAAGAAGAGAGACGCGCCATCGCCACCTGTCTCTTGTCGAAGGTAATCATTATATGACAGCGGGGTATATTGTGTCTTGTGCTGTACAGGAGTATATTCAGCTACACAACTTTAGGGTGTATGACATGTGCCATGTTGCATTCTCATCCCACTGCTGTGTACAGAACATTATCCAAATATAATGGAAAAAGGGTCTCGCTGATATTGGAGTTCTGTGAAAATACCCAAAAAGCCTTTGACCTTGTGGTATTTTATTTTCTACCCATGATTCTGGGGTAATTGGAATACTGCAGTCTCCACTGGATTTTGAACTGGAACCCTGCAGATTTCATTATATAAGGCCAATCAGAACAAAGAAAGCCACCTTATTAGATAGCATTTCTCTTATTAAACAACAGTAAGACATCTGCTTCTTTGTGCAGTTTAAACAGCCCAGAATCAACACATTGGCCGCTGCAGGATTGAGACCGAAATGAGTTCGCTTTGCAGTCATTGCTGACTGGAGAGACAATACCATAAAGGTGTAGGGTTCGTGTTTATATTAGCTTCACAGGAAATGATTAAGCCTGAATTGATAGAGAGCCTCGTCAAGGTCTTGATACATCATGTTTCTAATTAAACAGCAGCCACAAAAAGTAGAGTGAATCAAGCTTTGACAATATCAGGTGTGACCACAGCAGGAAAGGTGAATAGGTAGAGAGAATTACAAAAAGAAATGTGTAAGACATCGGTTTGCGGTGTCGCACGATGGGAAACCTGCCTCATATCATGTAGCTAGTGCTTTTGCTTTTATTAGTTTTAGATTGCTTTCACAAGATGTGCTGAGGATGAAACAAGTGAAATTCTGTAGGCTGGGCGAAAACTAGATGCAACGCCAACAGCTCTTCAGTTTGCCCATGACACAAAGGATCTTAATGACCGTACTATACTGTACCTTGTGAAAGTGTGCCTTGTATTTTGAAGCTGATAGCGTGTTTGTTCAGAGGACATTCTACTAAAAACAAAAGTAAAATTAGTACTTTTCCTTTTATGCCTAACAAAAGAATGTTCCTTTCCCATCACTGGGTACGTTCCCCAGTAGCATAATTCCTAGCAAAGTTAGCTTACATAGTTGTAACCATGCAACAGAATGGTTCCAACTTCGGTTCGAAGTTGCATAATTAGCAACTATGGTTTAGCAATATAGTTAGCAACTATGCTTTTGGGAAACAAACCTGGAACCCGTCTCTGTCCTGCTGCATCAGAGCACCATAAAGGTCCAGTGAGAACCCCATCAGCGCAATTACCAGGGGGCGTCATGTAGGCCAATCTCCTCACTGCACAGAAGCTCCTCCCTAATGAATCTGCTTCCTCATGGCTGGATGTTTCAGACAGTAGTCAGGTAACACGGAAGCAAAACCTTCCTCCGAAACGAAGCCTATTTTATTGTGTAAGGGCTCATGCAAGATGAGTTTCTTTCTCCACTATATTAACTTTTTTCCCCAGCCATTTTCCCTGCATTTTCCAGTTCAGTGTAGAAGTGGCTGTTATTATTTGCACAGAATAGCAGTTGCTGATAGAAGCCATTCCCCTGTATTATTTTTGCAGCTTTTTTCATCATAACATGCTTGGCCCCTTGGCTTTCATGTTTCTTACTGCTCATGTTTAAACACGGGACTTTTTTTGTTCCTCACTTTGATGTCAGTGGATCCAATTCAGAGCCACATTGATTACTTATTACGTTTTACACAATTTCCTGGCACTGTGGCATATTTTATGTAATTTTTCTCACTGTTTACATTATGTCTGCACTGTCTGGAAATGAAAGACGACTTCGGCGCAGCAATGCTGAGGGAACGCACAAATGTAGCTGTGGAGGATCACTGAGGCGTTAAAAGAACCCTTTCTCTTCATATTGACCTTTTTTGTACTTTCATATTTCATTTTCTCTCCCCATCATTGACAAAGTGAATGAAAATGTGCGCTGTAATTACTATCTGAAGTCTGGTTGCTGCATAGGGGCACTTATTCCCGTGATACATAAGCACAACAGAAAACACTGGTTTTCGGATCTAGTGATGCTATTGCTGCGGAGTTGCTCGCACCGTCTGGAAGGTTTTAATGCTGCCTCTGTTCATATGTCACAGAAAAGGGTTAATGAGTACCGAAAATCCTCTTCATTGAGAGTTAAAAGAAATACATCAAAATGATTAGCAGTTACATTAGATAATAAAATTATCTGAGCATAAAAACTTCACTGTTGGCTTTACTCTACTGATCTGCCTTGGTTGTTTTCCTGCTACCGTGCCGAGAGCAATGAACCATAAACAGCTTCCTTTTCCCCATTTATCTATTATTACTGTACCAGTACTGGGCTAGAATGAGCCATGAAGAACCTGAAAGATACGTCATATAACATTATAATCCTCGGTATAAAAATTAAAGATGCTTTGTACTGTATTATGAAGATATCTATAGTGCATTATAGATGGCAGCTTCATAAAGCATTCATAATGCATAAGAAACTCGGCTATATTGCATTATGCCTTTTTATAAATATTTTTAGCATAATGCCTTATAAATGTGTTCAAAGATTTTTATATCCATGGTACTTATAGAAAGTGTTACCAAGTATTTTCCCAGTATATAAATTTTTCCACATTGGAACAGTAGTTTTAAATAAGCGTTACAAGTAAAACAATCTTTTCCTCAGCTCCATAAATCTAATCGTTCTATTTTGGTTGTATAGCTGTGGCAAGCTGTTATATAATTAAAATTCGAATGTTTCTCGCTTGAAGTAAACACCAGGAATAGTCTAGTTATTTTAATCCAGTAAATACTTAATGGCGACTTTATTTGATGTTATTTGACTACTTTATCCTGAGGTATGTCGGCATGAAAGCATCTGCTAGAGCTTACCCTGGGGATTTGGTTATTTCTGTTTTGGACATAATGCTCTGACCTTATTTGTGAGACAACATTATTGTATACAGTAGGTATATTGCCAGGATATTAAGGAAATAGTTTATAGAAAGAGTGAAACATTGCAGATGGATTCCCAGTCAGTTAAGGTACTTTCACTAAGATGGTGGCCATGCTGGAGACAAGCTGGTCCATGGGTTCCTCAGGCTGTTAGCAAGTGGAAATAGAAGGACTGCTTTGGGTGGGATTGCTCCCAGCACCTGACACCACTGTAACTACAGTCCAATTTCCAGCAAAACTTGGATTCCTTGCCTCCTGGGCTTCTCTCTATTAATTGCCAGCGGTCGTACTTCAAGCAAGGCTGTTATAAATAGGTGTTCCTGTTAAAACACCTCAAGGCTGAGAAGCGTGGAAGTGCTCCGGTCGCCCTGACAAATGCTTATCCCTGCCGCCGTGGCAACACAGCAATTAGTGAAGTGTGACGCTGAAGCACGAGAGACAAGGGAAGCAGACTGAGAAAGAGGGTCGAGGTGAAGACCCACTCATACTGTATGGTAAACTTCAGAAACTAACAGATACCTCTGTGGACCTCACCACATACAGGGAGCATTCTACAGCTGTGAACTCCCGCTGTCTAAGCTCGTTTTAATAACGGGTTGCGATGTCAACTTCCACCACCAAGGGGCACTCTCACTCCACAGCAGCGGCATGTCTGTTGAAAATACTGTATACGTGTTACATCTTCAACCCCTAAGCTTTCGATAGATGATTTTTTTTTTATTTGGGGGTTCGCGGGCGGCGTCGGATGTTGCTCTGATTAAAACGTCGTGTTTGCTGTAGCTAAGCACAACAGCCGTAAAGAGTTACGGAGCAGTGAACTAGAAAATAACATTTCGAGAGTGGTTCTGGCCTTACCAATCTCAGTGACCTTTGCAAAACGTAATTATGAATCACTTTACCATTAATGCTTAACAGCCACGTTGCCGGTGTCAGAGGGAAAACAGCATACTGGAGAGGAAAGCTTTCTGACAGGCATTAGAGTGCAGGAGCTCGGAGCGAGAGATCATGGAGACGTGTTGCTGGGATACGGGCAACAAAGCAGAATTTCTCTCTACGGGAATGAATATGTGAGATATGATTTGTTGTGTGCTAGGCCATTGGGGTAACTGGTTATGGGGGGGGGGGTTCCTGATGAAGAAGTTATGAAGTTAAGGGTGTGTGTTTGTGTGGGTAGCAGATTCATAATATACTGCCTGACATAGCTATAAATGCGTGGTACCTATGCTCTTTCAAATGCATTGATTGGAGGAATGCCACCGAATTCGAGATCACAACAATAAAATTTCATAAAATATCAGAGTCATTCATGCTTGTCCTAACCTGTTCCATTTGCGCTTCTGCTCCACGATCCTGCTGCTGCGTCTTGTCGTCGATACCGACTGCTGCAAAGGAGATTTGCTTTAGCTCAAGATGATTGCCGATTAAATGAGTTGGAAGAAACACTCGACGAGGGAATTTCGGCTGCTATTTATGAATTTGATTGTGTGCTGCACGCGTATACATGCGGTCGCACATGCTCTGTCGAGATGCACGGCGGAGAAGCGCACACACAAACAGAGGTCCTTTGTAGATGTTTGCGTGCGTAATCTTCTGCGCTTTACATTTATCAAGGGGATACAAAAATGCTGCATAATTTCTATAGGGTGATATTTCATTTGGTCCTAGCAGCAGATTATAATTAGTGGATGTTCACTGTATGTTCCATGATTTGTGGGACACGAGGGCTTAAACAGCTAGTATTACAGGCAATTTTCGACATAACATAAATCATGATTAAAAGCGAAATGCCAGGCCGTCCACTATCTATCACTCAGTGACAAAGGGGAGAATATTAAAGCCTAAAATTATAGAGCTGAGAGCTCACTATAATGCTAGTCATTAGCGCAGACATTTATTTGCCTGCCATGCAGACGGGAGACATTCTGGCAATGAGGATACAGATAAAGCCAAAATAACACATGAGGCACCTCCAAAGGGGACTCGAGCAGAAATGAGCTAAATAAAAAAAGTGTTTGAGATATTTCTATGTTTCCCTATTTTCTCGTCCCAGGGTTGATTTGAACGAAGCGACTAATGGGCAGAGCTGGCGCTTCGCAGCAGGTGGCGATGTCACAGGGTACTGCCCACATGAGTAGTGCTTCTTTAATGGGTTCTTTTACAAATAGGGGTGAAAGGTCATGGGCCATAACTGGGCTCGGTGGTTAATGTTAGTCCTGTGGTGAGTGTTTGTTTGGGTCAGATCCCACTGATGTTCCACTAAAAGTGGCCCTTCCCAAATTAATCGCCTATAGCTTGAGGTATCAGCCTATGGTTGACCATCTGACCATTTGATGTGGAGCAGAATCCACTGGCAGATCAAAAGGACCAAATCCAGAACCAATGATTGACATGTGTGGGGTATGTGGACCCATTTGTGGACAAAGAGCAAAAACACAAATACTTTATGCCAATATTTGGCTATGCGTTAATATTTTCTATACATTAATTAAATCTCATTTGAAGCCTATTTTTAGTTATGTACGCCAAATATGCTGCATGTGATGATAATGACATATGGCACTTAGCCCATACAATTGGCCATTGTTCATTTCTTTCAAATTATGTAAAATATGCATTGCAATTCGTCAATTCTAGCCTGTTGCTGGATAATTGCTCTGTTTCCCCCATGCCAGGCTGTAAATTATCACTGACTGATTTGACAGCTGGAAATACCTGATTGCCTTCAAATTTACGCCTAAAATTTCATTACAATGACAAGAACTATGGAACCACCCCCCCCCCACCAGTACGACTAGCGATGGTATCGTGAGTGAATTCGAGGTCCTAGATGCCAAGTAGGAGGATGCGGTAAAATTTATGAGCGGAATCAATAAGCACATACATCCTGTAAAAGTCAATCAGGACAGCAACTCTCTGTTGAGCTATCAAACATAAACATGCCTGAAAGACAGATGGTAACTAAAACTGGAATGGCGTGATGCTGTGGGGATATGTGCTAATCAGAGTGTTTCTGAATGACCAGGCAAGGATTAGTATGGCCTCCCTGTGATGCATTTCCTGAGGATAGCAGACAAAACAGCAGGACGCAAAAAAAAAAAAAAAAACATCAATTCCTTATGAAATAAGTCATTCATATTAATCATGCAGACCTCCCAAAAGAAAGCCAATTCAATATAGTTAAAATCAATTACTTTGGTCTTGACTCAACATCATGCACACAATTTCTGATGATAACGTGGGCCGGGATGCATCAGTAGTCGCATCAGTGCAGGGATTTTCGATGTATCCTAAACCAGGTATCACCAAGTGTAGGAAAACCAGAAATAGTGACCCCCTATCTCTAACTTGTAATCGCTTACTGTAAGTATCTAAGCACAAAAGTCCCAGAACTATATAGGTCGTTATCTGATGAGGGTTCCCTGTGAATTTTTCACACTCTGAACTGGTGGTCAATTAATAAAACACTTCTGCGGTCCCCCCCCTGCATTAGTGGTAGGACAGGGAAATGGACTGCTTACTGAAAGCTCTGTCATTGGATGGGTATTCAGATAACTTGACTCAAATGGCTCCCTGATAGTCACTAGCTAGAAGGCAACCCAATGGCCTGCAGCAGCTCTGCACGTAAGAATGTGGAGAACAAATTGACAAATAAAATATGCTGCATTGCTAAGGGCCAGGCAAGCTATTCGGTTCATTGAGAGTGAGGGGCTGTGACAGATGGCCTGTGACTGGAGGTCAGTGACTGCTTGGCAAGCTGTCAGATTAAGGGATGAGATAGGGTGGGATGGGGGTGCTCCACTGGGTTTAGGGACTGGTACCAGATGCGGGTACCTCCAG
This sequence comes from Mormyrus proboscirostris, assembly GCA_026779585.1. Classification (NCBI taxonomy): domain Eukaryota; kingdom Metazoa; phylum Chordata; class Actinopteri; order Osteoglossiformes; family Mormyridae; genus Mormyrus; species Mormyrus proboscirostris. The sequence continues at coordinate 3,869,717 of JAODKF010000002.1, forward strand.
CCCTTGCCATCCTCCTGCCCGCCACAATCAGAAAACAAGGCATGGCTAAACACAGCATCTGGGAGCTGATCATTAAGTCTCACAAATGGGCGAACTTTGAAGTCCTTCCTTCATTTTCACCAGCTTTGGGCTGCTTTGTTCGTTCCTGCATAAACGTCTTGGGTGTTTAATTTGCTCATGGGAGTTTTACTTACACAAAAATGTTCTGAGGGCAGAAAGAAAAATGATGGTTCAGAGAGATAAGCAATCAGATTGTAGAGCTGGTGGGTCAAAGCAACTACAGGAGGCGGGACTAACCAGTTAGATGTCTTGGGCCCACCTTCTCTAGTTGCTGGGACCCACCTCTTCTACAATCTGATTGGTTATCTCTCTGAATCTTCTTTTTGCCCTCAGAACAGTTTTATGTCAGTAAAACTCCCATGTTTGTCTGCATATAACGCTAGTAGCTACTCCTGTTTGAAGCACCATCCTGTCCAGAGTGGACTTGAGAATATAAACTGTTCCAGTGAAATTTCAATTCATACAAATGGGCACAACTGTGAAATGTGAATGAAAGCATTACTTTGAATGTCACTTTACCAAACCAAATAACTTCAGCAAGAGCAATAGTCCACATTGTTCCGGTTTCTTTAAAAGTGTCACAAAGCCATCAGTCATGAGGAAACGACTGCCCGTTTGCAGAGACACAAAAGAGCTCGAATTATAATGGTACCTCAACACCAGAGAGCTGCAGCAAGAGTCAAGAACCTTTGCCTTTGGACCACTAGCTGGATAAGCTGCCGTTATTTAAGGAAACACACCTGCTTTTCGGCTGAAGTGTTACATTTGTGCTGCATAATAGTGCCAAAAAATATGTGTGTGTGTGTACTGTATACACACA
>JAODKF010000002.1:3877906-3895199 GCA_026779585.1 Mormyrus proboscirostris
GAGGGGGACTCATATGAAAGAGGGGGACTCATATGACAGAGGGGGACTCACATGAAAGAGGGGGACTCACATGAAAGAGGGGGACTCATATGACAGAGGGGGACTCACATGAAAGAGGGGGACCATGCCCCATAGCAGACGCAGGGTTAAAACCACCCAACCCTGGAGTTGTTGGGCCATAGTGCCACCCATTATTATAGGATAATTTATTTCATAAATGAGGGAAATGGTAATGCGAGTGTTGGTGGGTGGGGGGCCTGGACTCTGGCCAGCTTGTGGGGGGGAAGTCCAGTAACAAGAATGATCTATATGCTTGCTCTGTTTTGCTTGCGTTCAGTAACCCAGAAAAAGAGCTGATGTCAGTCCTGGGCCCAGGAACCTGTCCTTGCTCATTTGGCTCCCTTTCCCCCTGCCCCCTCCTTTCCCTTTCAGCAAACAGTCTCCTTGACTTAAGCTTTGTGTAATTTTGGCCACATTCACCCTGCCCTCCAAAAAAAAAAGGGAAAAACCTCCAAATAAACCTGCTCCGTGTCCCTTAGATGTATTTGTTGCCCTTCTTGAAGGTAAAAGAATGGTGACCATCCTACAAGCAAAAGTTGCCCAAATACTGAACCCAAAATCTCAATGACAATGAAACGGTCAAATGATCTTGCACCTTTTTATTGATAGCCAATGCTATTAAAACACCCCTTGTGAATTAGCCCAGAAAAAGTCATATTTTCATTTATTACCGTTTTTGCTCGGTTAATAAATTGGCTTCTAAATACGTAATACTCCCTCAGCATTACGGCTTGACCTGGATATTTGCAGTGGATTGAGGCTAAGCATTATTAGAATGCTCTCATTATGATGGGTCACACACAAATGGTGGAGATTGAAAATTTATAGCTTTTCATACTGATGAAATGTCACATCCGTGGCGGATCAGCTTCGACCACGACCACCCCCACCCAAACTGCCACACCTCCAGCAGAGTACTTACAGCTGTGTTGCATCGTCAGTAATTAGACTCTGAATATAAGACCAGCGCTTCCCTTAAGACCTCGTGAAGTATCGAGTGCCTGCGCCTTACTGAGTGGTTCCTACGTCTGTTACAGCCATTCTGTGTATGATCTGTGTTTCTGACGTATGAATCACGATTCTTGCCTGTGCCTTTCCTGGTTTTGGTTGCCTTCTTGTTCCTGAGCCATTGACTGTACCTGAATCTGCGGATGGTTTCGCTTCTTTGCCTTGTCGCATTTGACCCCTGCCTATCCTTCACTTCAAGTTGAGTTTCCTCATTAAACATCCACGTCTCCTGCACTTGGATCCTAACTATCTGATCATTACATGAGAAAAGTAAAAAGCAACGGCATTATAAATAAAATTCTAAATTATGGCATCCAGTTGTGGGATAAAAAATCTATTAAAAATTACGCTAAAATCTGATTCGATGAAATGTTATGATAGGGGAGAGGGTGAAGGAGTTAAATATTTCAGAAAAGTGTTTGCTATCCCACAATCCAGTTTCTGCTCATACTGCTGCACTAGTTTATTTCCAGAATTTATGCTTTTCCATTAGATTAATCGATCTGCTGGTCCACGGTCCTGTTGCTGGGCCATTACATGCTTGTGGGTTTTGTTTAAACAGGAAGAGCCTGACAGGCGACCAGGCGGAGACCTGCGGCGGGTAATGCCCCATGGCAGGCTGATCGACCGCATGGCGGTGGCTGTGGGGACAGCGTTTGCTCATGATAGGATGAACTGAGGAGAGTTATTAGATTATCTGTGGAAGACAGAGGACAAGCAATCTTTGATTGCTTCCCATGACAGCTGTTGCATGTCCCGCAAAGCAAGTGCCTTACGAGAACAAATCGAACAGGACGAAGCAAAGTATAAAATATCCCCGTGTGTAAATAAAGCACACCTGTCTTTTTCCCCCGTAAGGCCACGCAGACAATGAGCAGGGCAAATCATTTTGCTTACCCCTTGGAGTGACTGGAGATGATGAAGGTGCCCACCCTGGATCTGAAGAAGTGAGATGCAGAGCTTTAGATCTCTCTCTGGCAGGAGACTTTCACTGCGCAGTGCATGGTGGGAAAAAGCCCATATGGTGTGGCCGGTGCTGACAAGGGCACTGCTGCTGGACGGCCGGGGACTCGAGGGCGCTGATCTACAAATGAATTCCAAAGCCTCACAGACCATTGAGCAGGGGGTAGTGAGCTGTAAAGGGCTGCTTTCGTGTTCGTCATCTCTGATGCGGCTCCTACTTAAGCTTTGGTGGGAAGCCACACCAGGGGGAGGCTGCGCTGCTGAACCATGTTGCCCCTTGTGTCATTCCTCGCACGAGGGTCAGGGGCGACACGAGCAAAGGTGAACTTGGGGCATAAAAGGGACATACGGACAAGCTGCGTTTTCCTACATGAGTCGCTTCATGAGTTCACTTCGCTAAACAGGGCTGTGGTGGAAATTTGTATGTAAATGTGATGCAAGTATAGTGGCAGTAGCAATGATAAGTCTCTTTTGGAGCTATTTACTTGCTTTTTAGGAGGTCTGGGACTTTTTAAGGTGTGGGATATTAAAGGGGCCACAATTCCTACAGAGTCAAACTTATCATTAGCCAATCAGAGTTTGTGAGTGACAGTGGAGGCAGAGCTCCAGGGGCCAATCAGCTTTCAGCTGAGGCCAGTCCTCTTTGGCCCCACCCCTGTATACACCCCTACCTGCAACCAATATGGGCAGCCAACCGATTATCCCAGCTCCACAACACAACATGGTGATAAACTGCGAAACCAAAATAAATAAATTACACTATAAAGGCCTTCAGTGTGTAAAAAATATCTATGCCCACTGTCCATTTTACCAACACGGTAAACAATAAACTTAAAATCATGTTTGACGCCTCAATGTACACCATGGTTAGCTCACACCTCCAGGACTGGGGCTGTGAATCTGGCCTCTCCTTGGCATTTGTGGAGTTTGCATATTATCCCCAGGTCACTTGTGCTTCCTCCTGGTGCTCTTTCTTCCTCCTGGTGCTCCTTCTTCCTCCTGCAGTCCATAGACATACAGTTAGGCTAATTAGCTCTTCTAAATTGCCTCTAGTATATGCATGTGTCTGAGTATGTGGATTAGGTTTATATTATATTGTGGAGACCAAATGTCCCCCAAAATGTGATAAAACTTGTTATTCTGATGTTATGGGGCAATTTCTCAGGTCCCCACAAAAATCCATGAATGTAGTCAAAAAACTAAAAATTCCAAAAGTATTTTGTTTGGTTACTTATGGATAAGGTTAGGGCTGGGTGGGGATTGAGGTTGTCATGATAGGATTAGAATTTTCCCCATAGAAATGAATGGAAAATCCCCACAAAGATATAATTACAAACCTATGTGTGTGTGTGTGTGTGTGTGTGTGTGTGTGGACGCATGGACCTCTTTCAATTTCACTTGCGTGCCTTTAACCTGTATGCAGATACTCCTGAACTAACATTCCCATGAATCCACCGTGAGAAAATATCATAAATCGAATATGAATATATTATAAATAGACAAGTAAGTAAATACTATTGAATAAGAAAATATTTGGTTAAGCAGAAAAAAATACCATACAACAGTATATGAGATGTTTTGTCCATTGCCTGGCATATCGCTAGGCTGGGAACGGGTCCAAATTCAAAGTTTGATGACTACTGAATGTGCCTTGTCATAGCACTATTGTAAAGTTGAAATATCATAAGTTAGGCCGTCGTAAAGCGAGGAACACCTGCACTTATTTTTCTTTTTAGGTTTTTTTGGTTAGGATGATATTCAGTAGCAAATGTTTACAGGACGATGGCAACTTCATGATAAAAGCCAAATTCTTGTTGCACTTTCAAGTCTCAGGAGTTATGCTGTGGCAACATGGGCATTTATGTGGTATTTCTTTAACTGCTTCCACAGTACTGCGCTGTTGAGAAGCTGGGACCTGTTCCAGGAAACACCTGACAGGAGGGAAAGGTACCCCAGATGGCATGCGAGCGTTTCAAATTTCAGGTGAAATATCATCCATGTAAGTGCATAAAACTAGAAGGTGCTTTGGACAAATGCCTTAGCAAAGCAACTAAATAATAAATGATTGTTTTCGCTAGAAGGATAGTGTTTGGTTCAGTATGTTTAAGTAAAAAGAGGTTGAAATAAGGAAAATCTGAAGTGAAGTTGCATTCTTCTGAGTGGAAAATCCGCCAAAGCACACTCCACCAGAGGGGAATAGCATGTGGCAGAAGAGACAGCAGATAAGGCCCTAGCGTCCATCTAAGGGGAAAGTAAAGGGGATATCACCACCGCACCAATGAGAGAGTGTCGATCCCCCACGATGACAATGTAATTAAACCATATCACCAAGGACCCACCCGTGTGAATTCCTAATTGCCTCACAGCTTCATATGTGATATTACATGTCATTAAAGAGGGGTTATTTTTGTAGTAGATGTCAATGCCTCCCCTTGGCGAGAGACTGACGGGATTCAAGAAAAACAGCTGGAGAATTGACTCATGTATGCAATTTATTCCTCATCTTTTCCGTAGGCTGCAGATAACGAGGCCTTGCTTGCGAAAACCAATTATTCCTAGACCAAGTGCAGTTACCACTGTTGTCCACCCACAAAGTACATTTCTGTAATCAGCCATGTTTTTTTTTACCACCTATAGCCCAAAATCAGACGCTTCATAGTGTTTACTTGTTGTTGCAGGCTTGCGTTGGAAGGTGCTATCTTAGGCTCTCACATGCAGCCTGCTCTCTGTCTGAAAGCGATGACAGTCTGTGCCAGGAGATAGTGAAGACGGCTAGGTTACAGGTACGGACATAATGGCTTAAGCCCGAGAAGGTCACCCTTGTGTTGTAACCTTGGGCATGTTCACCTTACCCTAAAAGCTTTGGAAAAATAACCATTTTAAAAACTAAATGCATCAATTTTCATACTTCACCGGGTCATTGACATTTATTGAGTTCAGCCAACAGTCTGATATGCTTTGTGTGATGTTTTTATATGCTGGGTCCTTTGGGATCGTTATCTTCTCTTTTCAAATAAAAATAACGCAAAGCCATTGTTAACCTCGTCCCACCAGCAACCTGAGGTGGTCTTTTAGCCTCTCACTTTCTGTTTAGAATTACCAGCTGTGATCCGCTGATCTTTACCATCCAGCCTTGATCTGTCTGTCTTGATGTAATGGTCCCTGACCTCCAGCTGCTAACAGCCTCTATCTGCCTAGCGGTGCCCACAATGCTCATAATTGGAGAGATTCACAGGCCTGAGTCTATATGTGATGTCATGGCCCATGATGCATAGCATGCACAGCTTTCAAAATAAATTGTAACCACCAAGATCTACATCATAGAATTAACATTTAAACAGAGTTGATTTTGACATATGTCAGTCTCCTGGAGTATGCATGCACGTTCATGTGCATGGAGGGTCTTCTGGACAGTTTGGTTTCCTCCTGAAAACCAGACACTTGCACTGGACTGAGACCTATATCACAAAGCCGGATTCCTTGCTCAGCTGGATAACTTTAAGAATAAGTTGGGATCACCGGGTCTTCGATATCTCAACGCTGGTTCTCTCTGCGGGACGCATCACCGGGGTGACACATGCTGCAGCGAAAAACTGCTCCGGAGCAGAGTAGATTTCAGGATCATGGATGTCGAACAGTGCTTGGACCACTCAAAGAGAAGAAATAAGTATATTAGCTGAACATAAATGGCCATTTCCAAACTCTTGAAATGGCTTATCTATGAGTATCCTGCGGCTTCTGTAAAGTTAGCTGTATTTTCGATATTCAGTCTTATGGCTGTAATATCTTTCAGCCAGCAAGCCAGGTAGTTTTTAATCACGGACCTTTGATGGCCAAAGGCAGAGATGCACACTGATCATTTTTGAATTTCAAACCCTTTTGCTATGTGTGCTAAATCTTTTTAACATCTACGAAAAGAGGCGATCTCTGCTGTAATGAGATATCGGTTAAGCATTTGGAGTTGATAGCAACTCTTACACACCCCTTGCTTTTCCAGATTACTTTACAGGCAAACTGTAATTAACATTTGAATATTCGCTTATGCACTTCGCATTCAATAGCTGTTGCTCTCTTACAGTCAGTGGTGGCGAACAGATAGAGTGCAATATTGAAAAATGATATATAGAAATACATAATCTGAAAATCAAGTATTCTGCATTATACCCCGTAGTCCATTCCTGGAACCACGCTTTACTGAGCATGTCTATCTCATTTAGTTTTATGGCCATTAGTCCACTTATTTCTCCCTTTCCACTTTGAATGGTGAAATTATAAAAGAACAGGATATCGCTCTCCTAAAATATGTTAACACTCTTTCGTCTTCCCTGGCCAAAGACCCACGCTGTGTGTGTGTGTGTGTGTGTGTGTATGATGGATGGTGACAAGTTTATTTAATACTGAATAATAACAATGGGGATATGAATATGGATAAAAATAGTAATAATTATGAAAATTTGCTTTATGGTTAAGACAATCATCTTAAGAACAATCAAACTGTACAGATTCATTTTTGCTGTCAGTGATCTGCGGTCAGCATACCTTTATAGATTTAGTGGCAGCCACAGTGCTGCTTTTCACTTTTAGTGTACTTAGAAATCTTCACATTTTACCGTAATTATTTTCTGTTCTACTGCATTAAAATATGTAACATTGCCACAATCTGTATTTACATGATTGGCTGATTGCTGCACACGGCATGCTTTTATCTGTGTACGGTCAGGAGGTAAGCTTGGTTTCAGTAAGAAAACCTGGCTTGACATAGATCGCTGGCATTCCGCATTGTGATACCATTAATCTTTGGTTGCATTTGCCTGATTTTCAAGCTGGAACTTATCTTTGAAGCAGCTTTGCAAGGTAGACATTTCAGGTCCAGAAAGTTAAAATCCTGGCCAAGATTTTGTTTCAACCAACCAGTTGTGTGTAAAAAGTCATAGTTACAGAGTACTCAAGTGGTTGGTTGAAACAAAATCTTGGTCTGGATTTTAACTTTCTGGACCTGAAATGTCTACCTCTGCTGGCATCCCGATCAGGGTGTCCCCTGCATTGTGCCCATTTACTTCCTGGCATAGGTGCCAGGCTCCGTTTAACCATGCATGCAATTAACTTTATGGAAAATGAATGGATGGATCAAAGTATCAGAGTTGCAGTTGGTATTTTTGTTAAAGGCATCTAAGAGGAACACTGACGTGTTTATTTTTGGACCCATAAAATACCCCTTTACCAGGTGAGGCTGCAGTCTGCAGAAGATTCCGGCATAGATCTACCATATTATTTGAAAAGTTAGTAGTGAAGAGCGTAGTGCCACGGGAGAACTGGTGCGGCGATGTGGATGTCTCAGCCTTTTGATGTGTTGTCTTTCTCACAAACTTCTGCAAATCGACTACAGGTATTGTAGGCTCAGCGCAGGTGTCCTAAGGCTTGCCAGTTGTGGACACGCGGTTGGTCCAGTGGCCTTTAACTTCTACCTCACGGCCTACGGACCTGGATCCTTCCACGGAAGTAGTTGAAGGGAAACTTTCACTCCTCACTGTGCCTGCGTGCTCCCACTGAGATCCCCAGGGAAGGCAGGTAACAGGCCTGATGAACCTAGATTTGTGTTCTTTTTTAGTCTTCCCCGCTTTCGTCGCTTTGGTTTGAGCGCGGTTGACGATGGGCCTTGCCTACAGCTCCGAGGCCCCAGCTGGGAGGGCTTTGCCTTTTTCTGCAGGTATTGATTTACCTCATAACTGTGCAATCAGTCAATGCTAAAAGTCCCCCCGTTTAAAAGTGGGACGCTAAACCAGGGTATTCAGAAATCTATTCTGAATAAACAAAGAGGCGTCTATTCCCAGAATGTTGCATATTGTCAAACCAAGCGCTGTCTGGGAAGAACAACTCTTCCACTATAATTGGGCAGAAAAGCTCCATCAGAGATGTGATAATGAATCTTTCACACTTTGTTGTTGACTTTCTTCCAAGATGGATACATAAAACCTTAATATAATTAATCATCCAAAACAGATATGTACCGGATGCTGAGCTTTTCGCACTCATAAGCTCACTGGTTGGGAAAAAAAACACTGAGTGGAAAATGTTCAAACTTTGCAAATCTTTTATTTCCATGATAAAGAGCTCCATGAAGTTGGCAGCAGTTTTAATTACGTGGAACTCAGCAAGAGCTAAATCCTCTAATATGCATCCCATTAATTATTTATGTACTGTAAAATAAATATTTAAGTAAATTGCACCATTTGGGTGTGGGTGGGAGGTTAAATTATTCATAAATTCAATATTTGTAAGTGTAATAGGAAGTAAGTCTAGTCATTTAAAAATCCCTCTGCTATTAAACTCTTCAATTCACAGTTAATGGTAATCTGGCGGCTTGTGTGTGTCTGAGAAAATGGGTTTGAAAGTGGCAGCGGTGTCTGGGCCAGAGACAGCACTCATCGTGCGACGTTTTATGGAATGCATGAAGAACATGGGTAAGAAGCAGGCAAGATGCCCAGACAGCTGACAGAATGGGCAGAAATAAAAAACAATGTCACTTTGCAGCTAAAAGCAGGTGTCTTCTGCAGTCCTGTTGTCTGTCCAATCAAAATTTTATTGATTGTTTTGTCCATATTAATTTGAGCTTCTGTCTAATTATTTACTAAGCTATCACTCTGTTATAAAATGATAATTGTGGTATAATACTTAATAATACATAGTACATAGGCACTAGGACAGAAATGGACATGTGGTGTTTTCTAGGTCAATTATACTTTAATTTTGATTTGGAAGTTGAAGAATGTAATGTCGGGTGGAACCGATTTCAGTCAGGCAGCACAGGCCAGTCATGCTCCACACAGAGAGAACAAACCCCCCCCCCCCCCAAACAACAGTGCTACTTTTTCACATTATGAACACGAATGCAAATACACACTGGCCACATCGCGAAACACTAATCAACTAATCATAGCAAATACCTTCCAGGCATGGAGGTTTAATATAAAGAATCCTGTAACTGTGTTGAATGCGTGAATGGGCCTAACTTAGTCCCAAACCAGTCTTGAATATGTATCCATTATATCCCTTTGAACTGAAGAAGAAAGGCTTTGCTATCATTCTATGTGGCCAGTACAGAAGTGCGTTTGAGGCCTTACTTGCTTATTCCAAGCTGAATTCGACACTGATGTATTTGCAGTAGAAGCCACTGCACAATTAAAACGTCCTTTCTGCTCAGGCACCCAGTGTTTCACACTGATGGCTGCAGACAGGGTGTTTTGCTTGGCAGGGCTGATATTGAGCCTAATGTTGTTGTCCTTCAGGTTCTTATCGCTGCGGTGCCTGCCATCTAACTGCCGATGCGTGGCGGGCAGCGGGCAGTGACCTACACTCATGCCCAGTCTCTTGGGTACCACACAGACGGGGTGGGACAGGCATGGGTGAAGATGCGTGGAAAGAAATGAGGAATACTGAAGCCTTGCTTACTTCAGGAACTGCAATTAAAGAAAAGCCCTTTATACTGTGACCCCGGGGTCTAGTGTGAGGCCAAAGATCGCATTTGTTGAGACTGGCCTGGCACTTGACAGCCCCTAAACTTGGAACGGTGTGCTGGCCAGCCTGTTTCTCAGTCCATTTGATTCCAGCTCTGTGTTCATCTTAATTCCTCTTCGTTTCCTCACCACACTAACATATAAGCCTCAAAGCCTCCATCAGAAAAGAAAACTCCGAGTGCAACAGACTCTTAAGCTGAACCGTGAGACTGTGAGCTTCTCAGATGATAGCGTAACTAGGGGAAAGTGGAAGAAGCTGCGGGATAACTGATATGAAGGACAGTCTAAAGAACCTCACTGGATTAGAATTGTTCTTGTAAAAACTTGGAGTGCAACCAACCTAGCCTGCGATCATAAGCACAAACACAGAAACAGAATGAGAGGAATCATTCAAGTCTTATAATGGACTGATCTGAAAACCCTAAATGCTAAGAAGATTTTGTAGACTGCCTCCATGTAAAAGAAGATCAGACAAGGGAGAAAAGCCTGCAACCTGTGCTTCTGTTGGTATCTGCGTCCACTGGCTGTTCTTCCATGGCATCCTAAAGCCCACCATGACACAGAAACATTGCCAAATACTCATCTACTTGCCCCATCTGGGTGGAGATCGATTGCTTTTCAGACACTTTCATTTGCTTTAATTTGCAATTTATTTCACATTCACTATATGGACAAGAGTATAGGAACACCTGGCTATTTTACCTATAGGAACTTTTATGGTATCTCGTTCTAAATTCATTGGTATCGACTTGGTCTCCCCTTTGCAGCTATAACAGATACCACTCTTCTGGGAAGGCTTTCCACAATATCTCGGACTGTGTCTGTAGGAATTCATGGATATTCATCCAGAAGAGCATTTGCGAGATTAGGCACTGATATTGAACGTGAAGGCCATGCATCTTCTACCGCTTTTCCAGGTCGTGTCGCAGGGGCAGCAGTCTAAGCAGGGAAACCCAGACTTCCCTTTCCCCACCCACTTTGTCCAGCTCCTCCAGGGGAATTCCAAGGTGTTCCCAGGCCAGCCGAGAGACATAGACTTCTCCCAGGCCTCCTCCCAGTGGGACATGCCCGGAACACCTCACCTGGGAGGCATCCCGGAGGCATCCTGACCAGATGCCAGAGCCATCTCATCTGGCTCCTCTTGATGCGGAGGAACAGCGACTCTACTCTGAGTCCCTCCCGAATGACCGAGCACCTAACCCTATCTCTAAGGACTTGGATGTGAAGGCCTGGCCTGCAATCTCTACTCCAGTTCATCCCAAAGGTGTTTGATGGGGTTGAGGGCTCTGTGTGGGCCAGTCAAGTTCTTCCAAACCTAACTCACCCAATCATGTGTTTATTGACCTTGCTTTGTGCACTGGGGCGACTTTAACACACTATGCACCTCAGCACTCCGCAACCCCACTTTGTTACTTAACATGTCTGTCACTTTGTGGCTGAGTTTCTGTCACTTGTTAAGGCTTCCACTTTGCTATAATGCCACTTACAGGTGACCATGGGGTTTCTAGCAGGGAAGAAATTTCACATATTGACTTATTGCAAAGGTGGCATCCTATGACAGTACCAAGCTCTTCAGAACAACCCATTCCTTCTCAAATGTTTTTAAACCTGACTGCATGGCAAGGTGCTTCATTTTATATCCCTGTGACAATGCGTCTGAATGAAACATCTGAATTAAATGATTAAAACGTGTGTCCCAGTACTTCTGACTATATAGTGTACTTATTTGACTGAAGTAATTTTTTCACTATCATGTCAGCTCGTAGGTGTGTGAGGGTATTGTTTAGATCATCCGACCAATTTTTTCTTATCTGGCTCAGGGTTGTGGGGAATCTGGGCAGTGTTCTACAAAGCAGGATTTCCCAGTTAGCTGGGTAACTTAAGCTAACCGTGAAAATCGTCCAATAAGAAGAGAGGTAAGTGACGTTCCTATTGGACGATCCTTATATTTGGCTTTCTGGAACACCCTCCAGGAGTCTATCCCAGGACACACAGAGCAACACTCTGGACAGGTTGCCGGTCCATCACAGTATCATGTCAAGTGCGTGCTTTTTGACCACAGGAGGAAACACAGAATAGTGATGGGATCCAAACCCTCAGCCCCGGAAATACAGGACAACACTGCTGAGCGAGTCTATTCCATTGTTATCACTTACGAAGAAATCTCATTGTCTTACAATATAAACACGATAATGTATATACATTAAACATCCATCAATCTTCTAACTGAATCCCGAGCAGGGCTACTGGGACATAAATATAGTTATATAATACCTTTTCCATGCTTATATTAAAAATTTATATATTATTATTCACTCCAGAATATTTGCCTGGCAATACAGTGAAGTAAGAAAGAAATAAATGATTAGATCAAGGAAAAGGAAGACACTGGAAACACAAGGAGAGTTGGGGAAAATAAACTATACTTTGTTTTATATTTTAAAACTAGATCCAAATGCACTGTTGATGCCCACACACTCACCCACATACTGTACGGCAGACTTGCCAGCAGTGTGTGTGGCATGGGCCAGGGCGCTTGGTCCTGGCATGTTTACTTCCATGGCATGTGGAACTGTTTGAAGAGCCACTCCCTGATCACGTGTGGTGGGAGGTTGGGCCCCAAACGCTTTTCTCCCATTCGTAGCAGAATGTCGCCAGCTTCCCTTTGACATGACGAACGTCATCTACATGCCGCGACTTTCCGCCATTTCCTTATGCAGGACTTCAGATAAGGGTGCATGCAGTTAAACTTTTATGTTAAAATGCACCAGAGGACCAAGATATAAAGGCAAAAAAAAAAAAAAACAGTAAAATTTGATCTGGGTTGAAATCAAATCCCTCTGCCAATGAGAGTGGGAGTCCTGTCTGTTAATTAAAGTCACACTCCAACCTCCCATTAGAAGAGGACTGTCTACACCGGATCAGGATGCTCCAGGACCCGGATAGAAAATCCCTGAAGTTAAAAACTTAACTCATCCACCTGACCTTGCTGGGAAAAGCTGGGGTTTTGCACCGACTGGACTCCCTCTGTGAAGCCCATCCCTCAGAATGTAGACTTTCTCCATATCAGGTGCGGTAAGGTGTCTGGGGACAATCCACCTCGTTACCGCCGTTCAATGCAATGGATCCTAATTAAATATCAGAAACCCTCAATGGCATTCTGTAGTTCCCCAACCGGGGGGAGGAGGGTGTGTATGTAGCCCCAGACCCAGTGAGAGATGGATAAAACTGATGGGGGGTCGTACACATACTGAGCTGGCACAAGGGGATGCAGCCAAACCCAGAGCTTTGATGTGCTTGTGTACCTGCTAGGCCATATGGCCCCTGGGCTCTGCCTCAAACATCAAAAAGTCTTTGTTCAGTATAAATCAGGGGAGCACAGACGTGGACCTCTGGGTGTCCAGCCGGACTGCAGACTAGCTGCTCTCATGTTTCCCTTTCTTTTAGTGCCGACCGCCTCCGTGAACCAGACTCCATATGGGTTACACCAGTAATCCGCGCGGCGCTCCATTTAGCCTGAGTTACCTCAATAAGCCTGGTGCTGTCGTTTGGCAATGGAACTGGCAGAGTTCAGTGGCTGAGCTGCACATAGTGTCATGTACTCCACAGACAACGACCATCACCTTATATGACACGGATGCATCCATCCTTTCCTTCAATATGCAGTACAATTGTCAAAATAATCTATCAAGTTTTAAGGTACAGTATTGGATCTTCATTGGAAAATGCTGTATTTAGTGTATATACAGTAAAACCGGTCTAAGTTGACACTCGCGGTACCAGCTTAAAAGTGACGACTTAGAGAATTGACGAGATACACCTAAGTCGACACTTCGGTGACTTATGTCTATCTCGCCGTTTTGCAGACTAGTAAATATAACACCATACCTCTACTCATCACGACCTCGGCATCCTTCCTTGACCAGTCAGTACATGCAGTATGGGTTCCTATAAAGCCATCCAAGACTTAAGACCAGGGAGCGACTAGTGCGATAGGTGGGGATTCCCTGTTTCTACATTGCAGTGGTGACAAGCAGGCGGTGTGAAGCAGGCAGCGGGAATGCAGCAATTGGGGAGTCGACTTACAGGTAACAAAATCCATTCATTTGTGGTGTTCGGGACCGGGATTTAGGTGACGACTAAGGGAATTTGACAACTTACAAGCGGCGATTTACACAAGGAATTTTAAAGGAAACATCATTAGGAAAAATCGGGCGTCGACTTGTGCACATTGACGAGTTACAAGCCGGCGACTTAGACCAGTTTTACTGTAGTACCTATATAACATATATAATGTGTGGTATATGTAGTATGCTCTCTCTCTCTCTCTCTCTCTCTCACTAGCTCTCTCTCTATACACACACACACACACACATACACACACACACTAAAACTGCGCAGAATGTTTACATGTACTGGTACTGCTAGTGTTGTTTATGTCTTGATGACTTTGGATAACAGCGTCTGCCGAATTAAATACAAATGTTAATTAATTCCCCATGAATGATTAAGTATCAGATGTCGCATCCTTTTTAGCCATATTGATTGCCCCTAATTGCTTGTATTGTGTGATACTAGTCCAAGCCAACTTTCCTTTAAGGGGAAGTCAGTGACAAATGGTGTTCTGGTAACTCAGGTCCCGTCATAATAGATTTGAGTGTCTTAGTAATCATTAATGCAAAGTGGACAAAGTGAAGAGGTGAAAAGTTCTGCGGACACTTAGAAGCATCCCTCTAGCATCTGATGTTTCTACAAAGGTCTCAAAATGAGTTACTGGCCTGATGAATGGATGGGTCTTATAATTTACAACATGCCTCTACTGATGCAATAGCAGCATAAGTGGCATCCTTGACATGCAAGGATGATAAGCCGATTCATTTAAATGATCTATTTGTACCCCCCCCCCCACCCCCAATATCAAACTCTCTCCTATGCTCTTGCGCACAATCATGGCCTATCTTCTGCCCTGCAGTCTCCAACGTGACGTCTCCATCGAAGTGTCAAGTTCGAGGTGTTTAAAGGCAGCGTCCACATTCAGTCCGTCCTCTATCGCTCCTCTCGCTGATGATCTGATGATTTCCTTCCACATCATTGTTGGAGCATCCACTGTAGAGGATGGAGGTGCAGGTGCTTGAGCTGCCTCTTGGCCTGGTACACCTCCATCTGTTGATGCCTCTGCAAGATATTTATTTATCTGCTCATTGCTGGAGGAAACTGAGGGGAAGGGATCCGTACAGAGGCGCATTTCCCTGGCAGCAGAAGAGCACCTTTGATGCGTTCCGTTTGAGAACTTCCTGCCATCTAACCCCCCACAGCTCGGTGCTGTTGTGCTCCTTAAAGGCATCATTGATTCTGGCTTTGTAGTGAGCTACTGTTATTAACTAGAAATTGCCTTTTGTCATAAATAACAGGGCCCTGTTTCTTTTCATCCTTGGTTGAATTAGAAAAACATTTCATCCCATCTTTTTCTGGAAGAACCTTTTCAAATTAGAGGGAGGAACAGCCGAAAGAGAGGGAGTGAGAGAGAGAGAGCACAACTGAGGACCTGGCAAGTTCAATTGTCAGGACAAAACTGTTTTCTTTACTCAAGCGGAGTGGTTTTCCGTGAGCCACGTCTTGGCCGACAGCATCATTAATTGGCCAGGTGCTCTAGCCAGTTCCTCTCAGACGCCCCTGAGCCAATTACGGCACCGAGATCCATCGCTAGCTTGGGTTAAGTAGGTCATGTTCGCCCCTGTCTAATTAGACGCGTCACCAGAGGAAAGCCAGCAAGCGGGTCATCCTCAGTAAGGGGGAGGTGACCCGTCTCATCTTTTGCCCGCACTCTACCTGCCTCGCCTCCCGTAATTGTGCAGGTGGGGGAGAGAAATGAAGATCACTGCTTTTGGGTCGGGCTTAAATAAGGCAGAATAAATCAGGATGCGCTCTGTGGTTCACGGCGACTGTCCGTGGGTCAGGAAAATGATAGCGTGATCAAAATGAGGCTGTAGTGGGGCCATGTAGTCTTAGAAGGGATTAAACGCCGGCCTAATGTCTCAGAAATGGTAGGACGACATGGAAGAGGACTAATGTCCCTGGGGGGTTTGAATGTGCTCATTACAAAGGTGTCACTTTCTTCATGACAGACTGGGCACCTACACACCTTAAGGATTGTGTATATCTACAAGTGCCTCCTGTCACAGTAATTCTTTTAATTAGCATTAAGTCGTGCTTAAACTTTATGGCTCGTGTGCTGGTGCTGGCCGTGGGGGTGAAATTCCCACATGATCTGGGGCAGAGGTGTAAAGAAATCGCAGGCTTAACTTGAACCGTTTTGTTAAATAAACAAAAAAACACAGAGAATTGGCTTTTAAGGGAGAGCTAAACTTGGTTAAAAAACAAACCGCAAACAGTCACTGCCCTTCATTAGTCATCCGTCAGAGATTCTCTCTCGCTCATACATTTACCTTACACCAGCAGTTCTATTTGGGCACCTCTGTAAAATGAGTACAGTGGTGAAATGCAATCAGAGATCTCACTTAAAAGGCTATAAACGCTATGTCTTTGTCCTCTTTTTCCTCCTGCTGGGTTGAAAGAAAAATAACTTTGTGACAGAAAATATGTACTGTGTACCTTGCAATTAATGTATGCTCTCACTTCTGTTGGTGCACCTATTGGACCTTTGCTAAAGTGCTTTTTAGAGTGTTCTCCATGAAGCAGTCTGATAAATGAATTAAATGTAAATGCAATGTAAATTGCATGCAAATGCTATGTAAACGAGGCTTCAGTCAAGGCCCATGGACTGAAGGCCACTACTCCAGAGGGCATGACACTTTCTGGGAGAGGTGGTGTGCTTTGGGGATGGTGAGGTGTTACCACAGAGGCCTTGTCTTTGATTGGACTGTGGGCAGAGACTCAGACGAGCCAATGAGATGACGGCAGAGGAGGATTTGAGTCATACCCGTCATTCTCTAGTCTCTGAACAGTTTGTCACCTTCTGCAGGGCTATAACACTCTTGTTTGAAAAAGGAACGGTAACTTGTGAATCCTGGGCCTTTACAGATGGCTTATTGTTGTTTTCAGTGCTAATTAGCAACCATATTAAATGATTTAGATTTTCTGCTACAGCACCAGCCCTGCTTTCCTCTTCCAAAACACTGTGGACATTACACTTATTTTAACGCTTCCCCGATCCTGTAAAAATCACAATCTTCAGCTTGAGATGTGTTATCTAATAAATGGCATTCTGCCTGTGAAAAATCACCTGTATGTTGGTCCTGGGTTCCTTCAGATCAGAATTCATTTATTTGCAGGTGAAGGGTTGTGTTATAAAGTATAAGAATCAGAACAGAAACCAGCAAATCTCTTTTCCAAGTCTTGGTACTTACTAAGGACTAAGCAGGTTGGGAAACCCACAAAAGACTGCCAGTCCTAGTCTCTGGTCTTAGAGTTACCCTGTTTATTTGTATGATATATGAAAAAAAATGTGTAGGAATGCAAAGAACCACAAATCTGTGTCTTGTATATTAAAGGCTCTGCCTGTGCAGCAAAGTCTCGGGGCCCAATGCATTCTTGCATTCTTGGCCGGAAATCCCATGCGATCATGGATATCTGTCAGCAAATATACCTCCGCAGCATGATGAAAGTGAGACTCAAGCAGGAAATATACATATATAATCATTTGTTTGCATTAAGCTGAAAGAAACTGACCGAATGTGGTCTGTCCTTCACTGTGGGAGGGTGGGCGGGGAATCTGGAAATTCTGGAAA
>JAODKF010000002.1:3895299-3940349 GCA_026779585.1 Mormyrus proboscirostris
CCCCCCAATCTGGAAATTCTGGAAATTGTACTTAGGAACGTTTGACGTTAATATTAATTTTTACATTGTGTGGCAATGCTGTTAATGTGCCCCCCCACACAGACACACCTGGTAGTGTCCATCCCTGCACTTTCAGTGTATATGTGAGACGGCAGTCTGGGGAACATTTTGCATCACCATATGCAGTGTCCCCACCGTGGTGGGTGAGACAATAAAGCCCCCACACCACTTGACTTGAAATACGACCTGTGGGGAAGAAGATAAAAATAAAAAAAAAAACAGAACGAGACAACTTCACCTTTTAGGGCTGACGGCGTTTGACATCACAGTTGCAATGGAGGGCCGATGTCAGGATGTCTTGTGGTGATGAAATTCTTGGAAAGCTTGAAAATCCAGGACCTTGGAATCCAGGCCATTGTATGTGGCAGCAGCCTGCCTCAGAGTGCATGTGACAGCTAACCAAAGTCAGAGGAAAGTAACTTGCTGAGGGAAAAGAACTTTCCTTTATTTAATTTTTAACCAAAATGACTTTAGACACTCAACTCTACTCTGCTGGCACTCCCTCCTTAACTGAACACACTGACACGTTTGTTCCCTTCAAAACAATGTTCTGTCTGGAAATCTATACACAGAGAACAAATAACCAAATACATTATAAATCACAGTAAATGCAAACAGAAGTACTTATCATGCGAACATAGCAAAATATATTCAAATATATTAACATTTGAATTCTAACCAAACATCAGCAATACGTGTTTTTGCATGTAGTATCTTTGCACAAGGAAAACAAAATGTATATTTCGTACTTGGACTAGAAAAAAAAACTTCAGTTCGTCATTTTCCATTTTCATCTTTTCTATTAGACTCATGACTGTTGTAAGGCATTAGCAGCTTAACTGGAACCAATACGGAAAGCAAGAGTCATAGATAAAGCAATGAAGAGTGACCTGCCTTCACACTAAGCTGCTTTAGGAGGACAAAATTGCGATTTCACAGATGCTCCACTTGTTCTAAGGTTCACAGTGTTTTGAGTATGAAATCCTGAACCGCTCATCAATCAATCCGGCCTCCTGCAGAACTTCCGCCACTCTTTAACTGCCAGCAACAGACTGGAATGGGATTGACAGATTGGACTGAATTTACAGACGTTGTTGGTGGACGAGCAGTGCACTTAAGTTATGTTTTTGGAACATTGAAATAATTTATGACTAGGATAAAAAAAGCAACTTCATGCAGTAACCCCATTACATTTCCTTTTAATTTAGGTGATTCTGTTATGAGAACATTCCCCGCAATGGTGGCCTTTGAAGACTCAGTTATGATATCTACTGCAGAGCACTGACCCGTGGAGGAAAACACTTGATACTCAGTTTGGTTAGCCGACGTACTTTGTTTTGGAAGTGCTAATTTTCACAAAATGAACTCTATCGCCGTGAATATGACTGAACAAGGTTACAAGAAAGTGTCTAAGAAGCATACTCAGGAAATTTTAGTTGCCGAACATAAAAAAACACTTTAACGCTCGAAGAAATGCTTGATCTCATAAAGCATTTTGAACATATTGCTTAATAGTTTGGTTTTGCGTAGTCTACCCCAATCCTATTTTTTCCATGAGGCCTGTTATATTTTTTGTGTGCTTTTGCATAATGTCATGTTTTAAGGGAAGGAATGTGTCACATTGTATCAGAAATACATATTTTTAAAACAGGAGAATTAAGAATAAAATACAGTGAATAAACAAATGTTTGCAAGAATTGAATGTCAATGAATTGCACTTGGCTTCCTTTTTCACCTGCCTTGCCCCCTGATCCACAAATCAAACCTCTATCTAGGACCTGTAATGTACCAGAAGCAGCTGGAGATAGGGTGCTATTTAGCACCCAGAGAGATGTGTTTATTTAAAGTTGCAGGTGGTGCAGTGAGGGCAGAGGGGCACGTCGTTCTCAGTGGGCAGCAGGCTGTGGGGTTTGTTCCCCTGCAGGGCATCAGCCAGACGACTGCTCAGCAGTCAGTTCTAGCAGCTGTCAGTCGGTATCTGGGAGATATTTCAGCGATTAGTTAGAGAGGGCCCTTCTCTTTTTATCCTGGTGGGGGAATGCTCTTTAAAGCCACAGGGAGAGCAAGGTCGATAGTCTAGCAGTAGTAATTGAGCGCCAGCTGGGTGTTATCGGTGTGTTGTTTGTGCGCCGCCCTGCTGGCCATTCTTCCCGCTATACCATTGGTTGCCAGCTGGTGGATTCATTATACAATGGAATCTGGACTGTATGATCAATTTCCCTATTGGTCGGCAAATCTTATTGTGTGCCACACCCCCCTGTTGGCAAAGTATATCCCAGGGAGCCCCCTAGTTGCAAAAAATCATTAAAAAAGTATCTGGGGTCCGTTGCACTATAGCAGGATTCACCAGTGCACTACCTTCTTTGCTCAAGACTATTTGCTAAGAGACAGGTTACACCATTTTCATGGAATTCTTTGGTTAATTAAACCCAAATCCTCTTCGTTCTGGGAAATGACCCGCAATTCCTGGCAGATGGCAAGTCCAAACTTCTGCAAAGCCTTCTTCTCTGCTTTTTTATTATTTAGCTACCATATGAATCATGCTCTTTTTGGCCAAATGATACCTAGGCACTCAAAGCCCCTCTCTCCACCTCATATTCTTCTTCTCAAAGTAATTACATGCATTATCACAAATCGCCTTGTTGTTTTGCTGAATAGCTAACCCTCAATCATTTGTTGCCATTCCGGAATTAGAAAAAGCATTTTTTTTTTGCTTACTTTAAGCCACACAAAGGATGAAAGTTGGCTTCTTCTCCGTGGTAACAATATTTCACAGCTCCTACCTCCTCCCTGAAATAAGATGAATGGCACCGTTTCTCAGGTTAGTCTGAAACAATATAATGCTTGAATTTTAGTTGCTCAAAGTTAGCATCAGTTGCCAGCACAACTGTATGATGCACACATTAATGTTTACAGCTACATGGATTCAAATGATTGTGATTTCTATAGAATCAGTCTATATGCAATGGCGAGGAATAAGTATGCTGGCATTTGTGGAGCTGCGGAGATGATTTGCAGCTTCGGTGGCAGCTGGACTGATGTATGAAGCATCGCCTAGCTGCTGAGATGTTACGGACGTCAAGGATTTTAACTTATGCCCTGCAGAGCTTTGGACCTTCTCTGAACTTGCAGCATTTCTCAGTTGAGTGACATGGGCCTGTGGCCCTCCTGCCCTCCTCAGTCCTCCGCAGAAAATGCCACAGGAGTGAAGGAGCATGCATTAGAAAGAACAGTTGTGCTTCACATTAACTGAACCTTCATAATGCTTTTATGATGCAACCATAGATCATTCGGTAATGCTTTACATTTACTGCACCTTCATAATGCTTTTATAATGCAACCATAGATCATTCGGTAACGCTTTACATTTACTGCACCTTCATAATGCTTTTATAATGCAAGCATAGATCATTCGGTAACGCTTTACATTTACTGAACCTTCATAATGCTTTTATAATGCAACCATAGATCATTCGGTAACGCTTTACATTTACTGCACCTTCATAATGCTTTTATAATGCAACCATAGATCATTCGGTAACGCTTTACATTTACTGCACCTTCATAATGCTTTTATAATGCAACCATAGATCATTCGGTAACGCTTTACATTTACTGTACCTTCATAATGCTTTTATATTTCATTCATAAAACGTTCAGTACACCTTCTTAATGTATTCATTAAGTACTCATAAAACATTCATAAGCATCATGTATATACTGTACACCTTATCATCTTAACATCCCTTAACAGCTGTAATATACAAACGCTCCTCTACTTACGGACCTTCAGCTTAGGAACTTTCAGAAATTCTGCCTGGTACAAATTCTGGCCGCTACTCCTGCTGCACATGTCGTTTTCATGTTCCTGAGATTCATGTTCTATGAATGCATCATGAATGCATTATGAAGGTGCATTTAATGTAAAGCGCTACTGAACATTCAGTGCGCCTTCAAAATACCTTCATAATGCATTCATAGAAGATTCAGTTCACCTTCATAATGCATTCATAGAACATTCATAAGCAGCATGTAAGAATACCTTAACATCTTAACATACCTTAACAACCTTAGTGTACATTAATAACAAACATTATATGATAATAACAAACATTAAATATAATACTTGTTATTAATGTAAATGAAAGATGTTAATATATGTTAGGGTATTAAGGCAACCTTACATGTTGCTTATGAATGCTCTATGAATGCATAATGAAGGGGAAGTTCATTTACGGTGTAAAGCGTTACCAGGCGAACATCTGAAGATTACCCAAACTCGCAGTATCTTAGCTACATTTCTTTGCTACAGTTACCTGGTCCCCTTATTCAATTGCATAATTAGCTTGACCAGCAGGCGCTTTGATCTGAAGTAACTTACAGTGCTTGCATGGATTCCCATTTGTACTGCTGGGTATTTGCTGGAGCAATTTTGTTTAAGTACCTTGTTCAGCGGTACAATAGCAATTACCTTCATAGCCAGTGCATTAGGAGCTTAACTAGTCGAAGGGCCAACTTTTGTGTGTGCAGGTCACAGAGTACAACAAAAACTGATGCAAAAGGCCATTAGCCCATGACAGGCATAATTATCTCTTATCCTTCCCCTTAACCTTACCTGTAACTGAATGCCATTAAATCACCAAAATTAATCATAAGCCAAGGAACATGGATTCTGCATAACTTTGCTAAAATGTTTAACTGTAAAAAAATCGAATCATTATTTTTACATGTTTAGCGGTTCCTTGTAGTGTTATATCATTTACCAAAGGAACTAACACAGTTCTGGAAAAAAGCTGATGTGATTTTCAAAATGTCAAGCTGTATCCCTAAATCATCACAAATTCATGCATAATCAAACAGATCCACAGCTGAGTGGTTATTCTTCAAAATCAAATATTTACATTAAAACAAAGTACAGTCATTGAAATTGTTCCAAATCCATTGTAAAGGTGATCACCGCTATCAAGGTGATTCTTATGTTATTTTAATACAATGGAAGTATACAGTATTTGTCTTATTCAAATTTGGATGCAAATTTACTGGAATTTTCATACATTTGATTTTTTCTGGAATTAACAGATTACTTTAAGTATACATGGATCAAAGTGAAAATCAAAGTAAAACAAAATCTAGGAAGAAAGATGCATGTTGGACATACAAAACAAATGAAGAAAAGTCCTTACACCAGACCTTTCACTTCCGGTTTGAGGGGTGATATTGTTACCATGGTGTTCAGGTGAAACAGTGACAGGCATCTTGCACAATTCGGTGTTCTTGAGTGCCTCTAGGTCTAATGTGCTTTGACCTCTGACCTCTGACCTCTATCCCTTTTTACATGCATTTTTTCACAGTTTGCCGCATTGCAGCCTAAAATGCAAAACCTTCATTACACCGCCTGCCATGTTCAACCATCCAAAACGTGAGAAGATACGTGAGATATTTGAAATGAAAATAAATACAAGAAACAATTTGGAACAGCTGTACTGATGATTGTAAAGTTTAAAAACTCCATTTACATACTTGGCAAGTTAATAGACACAATTGTTTTTGTTAAAGTACGGAGTTGCTTTGAAACAGTTATCAAGTTATTTTGTTTTTCAAGAAGACTTTCACATATAATCTGCAGTTTAAATAGCACTGCATGAGTTCTTTCACTGCTGTAATTGCGAAGAAATAGTGAAATAGGGCTGTAGTCTGCATGCCCTCCTGGGTGCTGACTTGATGATGGGAAGATGATGGTCACAAATCCCACACTGCTTTGTTTGAAACTGGCAAATGAATGCTTGCCTGTCACTGTACAGTTCATGCCGACTGAAGGATGCACTTATTCATTTCAGCATCATTACTCCTGGAGCACAAGAGAGCAGTGGGGACCAATGTGGTGAGGGAACGGGAAGCACCGACAGTTTTACATTTATGAATCTTATATCCGCTTATCCTTGTCAGGGATCCCGGAGGGGCTACAGCCTATTCTGGGATGTAGAGGGCAAAAGATGGCAGCGATAGACACCATAGATATGGATCCATTGCAAGACACACACTGTAACACACACACTGTAACACACACACTGTAACACACACACACACACACTGTAACACACACAATTACACACTATGGGCAATTAAAAGGCAGCAGCCATAGACACCATAGATGTGGATCCATTGCAAGACACACACTGTAACACACACACACACACACACACACTGTAACACACACACACACACACACACTGTAACACACACACAATCACACACTGTGGGCAAATAAGAGGAAGCAGCCAGGGTGGAAAATCCGGTGTTTCTAGAACAAACGTATGTGTAAAGAGGGTGTGAAGATGCAAACTGCTTCTACATGAGGAGCCGGAGGTGGGATTTGAAATTCTTACATTGCAGGTATGATTTCATCAAATTACTCCCCACCCTTCTTCTTCTTCTTCTTCTTCAAAAAAACATCATGATTCCTTTTACTTCCAGTGACTCGGACAGCTTTTCTTTTTCCTTTTTAATTGCCAGCGCACAATAGCAGATGTGACTGCGGTATTCCAGGGAATGTAGGGGAATCCAGGGAAGCGTTTCTGTCTTCTGCAGCCCCCCCCTGATTTGCCACAGAAGGCCGTAAATGAGGTCTCGTACAAACTCTCTGGAAAGCGGTACAGAATCTATGATTTATTCGCATCTTTGAGGCTGAATTGTTTATGTGACAAAGAGTGCTTTTAACTTCCTCATTAAAGTGGCTTTACGTTATGACACGGTGTGGGCTTTTGAATGAACATTTAATTAAAACCGAATGACTGAAACTGGTGATCATTTGCACTAATTGAAAACATTTTGAGATGATTTATATATTTTCATATAAATTTATTACATGACACTAAAATCAAACATTGTTGTTGCCAGCAACTTTTCTAATAAAGTAAAAAAAAAACAGCAAGTCAAAAGTCTGCGGTTAAAAAAAAGAATGCGGATTAATGTGCGTTTACAGGAGTTGCTGCTTTCTGGGAGCTAGGGGGGGATTAGCTTTGGTAGTGAAGGGAAGACTTGAGCAAAAGAACACATAGAGGAAGGGGCTTTAGGAGAAAAAGACCGAAATTAAAAACAACAACTTAAAAAGGCTCGAGTGTCACGTGTGAGTCAGACAAACGGGATGCATGCATCCTCATTGCCATGGACCTTGCACATAATTACATCATGTGTGGGTAAACAGTGCACAGAGTGAACGTGTCACACCCCGGGCAGGAAGGAGGACCCTGTCTGCGACCACCTGCACCTCAAGGCCACCTCGGTGTGGGTGTTCCATTAGCTCTGCCCCTGAGGGTGCCCTTTTCATGTATGCCTGCACGAGGCACAACGGCGCCCCCAGGAGGAAGCCGCAGCTAGGTCTTCCATTGCCATTTCCTTAGTAATGAAGCTGTGTGTGAGATCTCCTCTCTCTCCCCGTCCTCCGCTCTCCATCCCTGCGCTACCCTGCTCATGGACGAGGAGCCCATTCACCGAGGTGCTCCGAGGACCCTGATTAGCCCTCGCTCCCTCTCGCAAAAGCACACAATGCCGCTCTGCTCACAATAGTGTCACTGTCCCATTTTGGCCTCTAATGGAATCCCCATGATGCGTGTCCCGGCCTGGAGAGGGCTTGAATGGCATTCGGGCAGATAGAGAAAAACACTCTTCCGTCCGGTTCCCCATTATGAGAGTTTTCTAGAAGCTGGTCCGATAGCTTTACAGCCCTTGCTGTGGTTTTCGAATGAGAGTTTGGGATCCATCCATCTTCCAGATATTTATCCTAAGCCGGTGGGACAGATGATGTTAATAACTGATAATGATAAAAATAATAATGAAAAATGAACACAGTGGGTCCAATCGGACTCCCCCCTGCTTAGCCTGGAGGTCTGGAATTTAATATCTGGGGTCGGTCTTGCTCTTTGCACCGGGACCACGAACACCAGGAGCTGATGTGGGGGTGGAGTGTATTCCTGTGGCCACCCTGGGCTGACAGGTGCAGAGGGGAAGGTGGGGGTGATTAACTTTCTGCCCTGGGGTCCAGTGGCCCCATGATTTGGTCAGAAGGATGGGGTGGCGATATTCTGCAGGTGGAGCAGCTCAGCTATAACACCATGACGTTAATGGCACCGGTCTTACTATCAAAAGAGGCTGTTTCCTGGAGAGCGAACTGACATCATGCCTGTTAGCAAAGTACTCATTTCAGCTTTCTGGCTGCAGCGTTATCAGCTGGAAGCACTGAGATCAGCCAGCATACGAATAAGGAACAAGAATTGTTAATATATTTTTTTTAATCGTATGCTGTGTGTCAGATAAGTTGGATAAAAGCTTCTGCTAAATAAATAAATAGGGCAAATTTGAGGTCTGTCAGTAGTGTGAACCTTCTCTGTCCATTTTAAAGGTTGCCGAGCAGCCAGATCCCTTTAAAGTGTAATCTCCAAAGTCGCCACTAGAGGGTACTCTGGCATTTCCTCAAAGCTGTCTGACAAAAAAGCTGTCAAAAAAAAAAAAAAGACAGCTCCCCGTTAGGCATAATTTTCTTGGTCAAAGTATAAAATGTTTTCCGCATAATGTGCGCACACATCATCTCCTCGCAGGAATAATATCAGTCCTGCGCACATCTCATTTATGTGAAAGGAAATATCTGATATAAACAGGAAATAGTAAATATGCTGTCTTTGTCATTATCAGTACTATTATGTTAAACATATGGCATTTTATAGGGTTTCCATTGCTGTATTCTTTATTTTTTAAGGAAGGTAAAGAACTGGGAGAAATGAAACAGAAGATGGGAGGTAAAATATTTGCATTTCTTTTATATCACACAAAGAGTGCGCATGTGATGCTAATGAAGGAACTGCAGTTCCACTGCTGCTACTGGGCTGATATTCTGGTCCGACAAGTGCTAGAGCTCAGTCCGTTGGTTTTGGGTGAATCGGAACCCGTTGGGATCTGACATTTAGGCGACCCAATTGGCCGCACCAGCTCAGGCCTCCAGCCCAGCTCACGTCAACATGACATATTGGTCAGTGTTTGTAATCGTATTCCCTACCGTGATCTGAGGTTAAGCAGAGTGGGATGGGTGAGAAGTTATGTATAAAGTGCAGGAAGAATAGGATTGAGGTGGTTGTGTTTTTCGGAGGGCAAGGCTCAGTTAATGCTGATTTTAGAATAACGCAAATGCTGCAAGGCACCTACAGTACCTATAGCTAGAGAGAGGGGTTTGAGTTGCGTGTGCACATCTGGGCTTGTGTGGAGATATTAACAGTAAGTTAGAGGCTACTTTTTACTTCATTGAACCCTGAGTTAGACTCCTTGATTAATTTCCCCCTGCCCCTAGCACTGGTTAGGAGACAGTATGGTGTGGGTTCTAGTGATATACCTGAAAAAAAAAAAATGCTAAAAATATTCTCTCAGGAATGCTGTGTTTTAAGGGCCATTCAGGCTTACATGGGCTGAATGAGCCTCTTCTGGGTTGAGGAGAAGGAAGGAGAAGCTATATTTAACTTGGCAAAGAGGAGAGTAAAGGACGGCATGTAGCTATATGGAGGTGCAGATGTACAGTAGCAAATGTTCACGATCGGCCTACTGTGCACCTCTTTTGCAGGAACGGGAGCAAGACTGGTGGAGCAGGGCTGGTCTGTAGTTGGGACTGAAATTCGCAGCCGTCCTCCCCTTCCCTGCAAATATTTTAATGTGTCAGACAACAAACGCAGCGAATGCTAGGTGCTCAAGCACTTATACACACTGGGAAAACAAAGACACAGACACATAAACAGGAGAGAGACTCCGGGCTGTTTAAGATACACTCAGTATCCGCCCCACGTCTGAGCTAATAGCTGTTCTTGTTAATTGGTGCCCCGAACATTACACGTCCCCTCCAATCCTTCTTTTTATGAACCGGAATCGTTTATGGTAATTTTCCCCCCCCCCCGATTCCCCCCTCCCCCCACTCCAGCCCACGCCAGCGCTTCTGTCCGCTGCAGTGCACGGTGGGTAAAGATGGTCGACACGGGTTACCGTGGCCTTCGGTGGAGATGTGTCACAGCGCTCGGGCCTTGGGCACATCTGCCCTTGGCAGGGCTCCAATTAAAACCATAAACTGGCTAATAGAGGCCAGATGGAGAGCAGCTGTTGGACTGGGCGCGGAAGGACGCCATAACAGTGAATTACTCTCTCCATTGTTTTACAGCAGGCAATGATTCCGCTCAAAGGGATGTTAGCATACGTTCAACCGCACGGAAATGAGTCTGTACCATATTCAAGGTAGCACAAGGGACAAGGCGGGGCACAGTAAGGACGAGATGGCAGAATATCGCAATCATCGCAAAACCTGTAGGTCAGGACATTTCAGCCCAGGCTGTAGGAAGATGGGGTTCAAATAAATGACCAGCGATGTGCATGCTCTCTGGTCGCATATGGAAAAAATAGAAAAGGCTAAACTTGTTAAATCTGGCCAACCCATCAATCCTCCCCCCACCCCTCCACCCCCAGTCAACAAGTTTTATCAGTCTTTTAAGTTTTTTTGCAGCATGTGGCAGTCTGCAGTCATCAAAAGGTTATAAAGCCCTAATTTAGACAGCATTTCTTCTCATCTTCTGACTGGATATTTACGCTTGACATGACATATTTACTGAAACATATACTTGCATATGATTTGCACAACAATTATCACTAAAAAAATAAATATTATTATACATAAAGCAGCTGATTTTGGCAACATCACACATTTCTGAATGTTTTTTTTTTGTGTATTTGAACACACTCAAATGAATGCAGACACTTATGTGCTTCTATACATGCATAGCTCAGGGTGTATCAGTACCCGCACAATGGCTGAGAGCAGCGCCATCGATCCTGGCCAAGGAGGTGATATTGAACACTGATCTGGATCAATATCACCGGCTCTGTGACTGTTCGGCTGCTTCGGCACACAGGTCTGGTCTGCCGCCGTACCCAGATATGCAGAAAGGAATCTTCTGAGCATGAAGGCCTGAATCCCACACCGAACCAGAGGCTGTCATGTGCTTGAGATTGGTACTTATCCTGCACAACTTCACTAAATCTCCTAATGTGTTAAAAAGAAAATAGTATCATAGCAATTTGTCTCTTTGTCTGCCCCATCTTGCTCCCCATAGCTTGGCAGGGTCAAAGCACAGGGTCAGTCAGCATGCAGCACGCCTGGAGCTGGGGGTTAAGGGCCTCACTGAGGGACCCACAGACATGCGACTGTTTGGTCACGGGCGGGGTCAAAAAGGCGACCTTATCACTCTGATCCACTCACCACCATTCATTACATCACGTAAATGGCTCTACCTGACTATCTGAATTCAAAGAAACTCATTGTTTTGATCAACGATAAAGTACTTTCAGTGAATTGGACCACTGTGCAGCTGTTAAAACCAGTGACCGGGCGAATCACCATTTTTAAGAATGCTACCACGCTTCCTCTCATCCTGTCACTCATGAAACTGCTCTCCAGGTGATGCCTGGGGTCAGTCAAAGGTAAGAGATACTATCAGCGGCTACTACAGAAAGGCAAGTTGGGAAAATTGGCTTGGAATGGGGCACCTGTTTTGGAAGGACTTCCAGATGCATGAGACAGCCCAAGTACACTGATGAGACCAAACCACAGGCTCCTCAAGGAAGATGGAAGCCCTTCCCAGCCCCCTCACGCCCATCTGGCCTTGGAGGGGCGAGCTGACACATGTGCAAGCATATGAGAGGCAGCAGCGCTGGGCCCGACCTTGGAGCTTTCCAGAAACAGAGACGTTCGCACAATATTAGGGGGAGTGAATATGTCTGGGCTGAGAGACAGCCATTAATACAGCGTGGACCAGCCGCGGCAGGAGCCTTGACCTGTGGATACTGTCAGAAAGGTAATTACACCGTCAGACAGAAAGACACTCTGCTGTTGTACACTGAGCCATAATAACAGGGTCAGACTCTGATTCTTTGAGTAATTCAAGTGTATTGGCCTGATAGACAAGGAAAGCAATGCACAAACACATCAATCCTTACATGCAAACAAACACGTTAAACACACCCGGCTGAGAAACTGCCACATGCATACAAGTTAAATACACACAGCTCTGAGACTGCCGCAACAAACACACATGCACACAACACGTTAAATGCACACAGCTCATAAACTGCAGCGACAAACACACATGCACACAACACGTTAAATGCACACAGCTCATAAACTGCAGCGACAAACACACATGCACACAACACGTTAAATGCACACAGCTCAGAAACATGCACACAACATATTAAATATGTTTACCAGCCATGCACTTTGCATTACTTGTAAATGGATCACTTTGTCCAAATTTTTGTAATAACATTTTTGCACATTTTTGTAATAAAAAAACATGCTATTCATCCCTCAGATTGACACGAGAGAGCAGGCCAGCTGCATCACATGCGCGCATTACAGCATGCATGTCCTCATAAGACTGCGACGTAAAGTACTTAATAGATGCTTTTTTTTCTGTCACTGTTGCCACCCACGGCTGGTGCTGATTTAAAATGACAGAACAAAGGCAGGTGGAAAGTGAGAGCTGCCACTCACAGCGATTTCTCCAAACAGGTCTCTCCTATTTACCTGACAGGCGCGAGACTTGTTCTGTGTGTTTATGAATGTTGTGGGTGGAGACAGGGTTTGGGAACCAGCACACCCCTCAGGGCCTTCCCCAGGGGAGTAGGTGAGGGCGTAGATCGGGAGATTAAATGCGTGGCGTGATGGGTTGATGCCCTGAACGGTGTACGGTGTACGGTGTACAGTGTGGAATATACATATTGCACACTGATGGACTCTGACTATGATCACAGTTTACACCTTGCTTTTATTACAGCAAGGGCAGTTCTGCTGGTTTCCATAATGTTAGCATGCCTATAATGTAACCTGCCTCGGTTGGGGGGGGGGTTAGGGCTGCCAGTCAATCTTGGACCCCCAGAGGTATTTTTTCTCCAAGCTTGGGAGTCTTTGGTTTCTCTCTGTCTTTTTCCTTATTCCTTGTACCTTTTTGTATTAACGATGCTGTGACTGAGTGTCTTGGGGGCAACTATGTTGTGAAAGGCGCTATATAACAATAAATTGAAATTGCATTAAATGTGAGACTAACGTGCAGCAGGTTGATGCAGGACTTCATTTCATTGCCTCACACCCCTGCAGACCGGGGTTCGAGTCCCAGCATGAGGAGTCTGCATGTTCTCCCCGTGTCCTCAAGGGCTTTCCTCCAGGTTCTGCAGCTATCCCACCCCCCAACCCAAAAACTGTGCCGAGATTGTCAGTGCGCCCTGTGATAAGTTGCTGCCCTGTAATGGTTTGCCACACCATCCTGGGTTATTCCCTGCCCTGCGTCCGGGATAGGCTCAGCTCCCACATAACTCTGCGTAGGACGAGCGAGTGTAGGTAACGTATGGATGATGAAACGCAAGCTGCAAAGCATGAAGCTGAGGGCGTGTGTAGGAGAGGGGGCAACCTGTGAGGACCAGAGCGTGTTTACAGTGTAGCGTGGCCGCAGGTACTGTGAGGGGGAGCCTCAGTGTGCATCTATTAACATGCATGAGCTCCCTTCCCGGCTCAGACCTGCAGACAGCACTGATGGGAGGGAGATGTATCATAGCAGTCCTGTGTCTTCCCTTCCGTCCCTCTTCTTTTCATTTTCGTGAGAGCATACATATTTCTCTGTCTGCCGCTTCATCCCCGTCGCATCTGCGCGGCTGGAGTGTTTCAGTGGCTGTGGAAATGGAGCCCGGACCAGCGACGAATTCAATCGACAGGAGATGGAGGAAAAAGCACCTCCCGGAAGGCTCTGCTCCCACCTCTCACCTAGCTGGAGCTCAGCCTTGGTGACCCGTGCAAGAGCCCTACCGGCTTTGATCATTACAGGTGGACCTGCGCAATGTACCTCACAAGGCATGAAAGGTCACAATAGCAAGACTGGAAAATTAAAATAAAATGCATGCAGCAAGTTAAAGCCAGAGCTAGATAAGATTTTAGCATTTTTAAGCTATTAGCTGAATTCTCCCGTGAGCTTGATGAGCCTAATGGCCTCCTCTCATTTGTAAATGTTCTTCTGTTCCAGTACGAATCCAGATCAATGTTTTCTTTCAACCAACCAGCTGAGTATTGTGATTGTGACTCTTTATACTCAAATGGTCGGTTGAAACAAATCCTTGGTCTCGATTTGTACTTTTTGGACCTGAACTTTCCACCTCTGTCAAATGGATTAATTCCCCAACACTGCCAGTGATGTATGCAATCCATATTCAAATTCTCATGTCACGTCTGTTATTTCATACCTCAGTTTCTCATTAAAAGCATCATTAACGTTATGTGGTCATCGAAAACATACAAGTATACTAAAGCATGTCACTTGGCTTTGATTGCCCTTTTATGGACAGATACATTAGTTAAAATGATAGCTTTATTTAGTAAACAGATTAAATTTGAATAAGACCAGTTAATAAATCCTTGTCTGAGGTAAATAAAAATGATTAATTCCCTGCAATTAACATGCAGAAGAGAAAAGACTGAAAGGATGAGTCCAAAAAAGCAGAAACAGACCAGGATAAATGATGATGGCTGCTTGTGATATATATTAGCATAAGAGTTTTGATAAGTAAAATACAGCTTATCACGAAAATAACAAATAGCATTTGGAATTAAAAAGAACACCTGCATATTTATTTCCTAGTGTGCCATTCTGTCTGTTTGAAAGATTAGCAGATTATCTATTTTTTAAGAGTCTTTAAAGTTTAATTTTTAGAACCTCCAGGATGGTTGTGGAAATATAAACCTCACCAGATATTGTATCCAAAAAGAGACCAGCTGGATTCTGACAGGCTTGTGTCAATTATAAAAATGTGAAAAGGATTTACATTAATTTTAATAATCAATAAAACAATTCTTCTTATATTATTATTATTATTATTATTATTATTATTATATGCAAGCTGGGTAGGCTCACACCTCTGGGACCCGGGGTCGAGTCTCCGCCTGGGTTCTATGTGTGTGGAGTTTGCAGGTTCTCCCTGTGTCATCGTTGGGTTTCCTTCAGGTACTCCGGTTTCCCAGCAACATCCCAAAATGTGCTGAGGTTAATTAGAGTTGCCAAATAGTCCATAGGTGTGCATATGTGAGTGAGTAGGGTGTGAGTTTGCCCCGCAATGGGTTAGTGTCCCGTTCTGGGTCATTCGCTACTCATAGCCTCTGGGATGGGCTCCGGACCCCCCCAACCCGGAAAAGGGCAGGTGGTTATAGATAATGGATAGATGGATATGTATATATGTGATGCCTTACGTATATGTACACACACACAGTATATAGTATTATATACATAAACCATGTGTGTGTGTGTGCATGTGTGAATATAAGCACATATATGATTCTGGAAATTGCTAGCAAAACCTGCAGCAATATTAAAGTTCACTCCCCGCGATGAATCATTTTATCTGCCTGTGTGTCAATAAATCAGCGGAATTATTTATGCACATCATTTACAAATTCTAAATGGTCAAGCTTGTGACTGGGGGCTGGAAACTGTGTTTCGTTGTGTGTTTTATTTTCAGGGATGCTGCACGTGGTGCCTGTACGCTTTCCCGCACATAAGGCGTTAGATTCCTTCAGGGCATCTGTTTACTATATAGAAGTGTACGACACTGCAGTGATTTTCGATCATCGTATAATTTTGCGTATTGCGCTTGGGGTGCGTATGTGCACTAGTACCCGGAAAGTTCCAGAAGCTAACGCTGAACATGCTGGGAGACTTCTCAGCTGACAGT
Source organism: Mormyrus proboscirostris (assembly GCA_026779585.1). Classification (NCBI taxonomy): domain Eukaryota; kingdom Metazoa; phylum Chordata; class Actinopteri; order Osteoglossiformes; family Mormyridae; genus Mormyrus; species Mormyrus proboscirostris. The sequence goes on from JAODKF010000002.1 coordinate 3,911,152, forward strand.
AGCTTTATACGTCAGTGATGAAAGCTGTGCTCTCCGGTTTCAAGCCACAGTTGACTTACTGTAGCTCTTATAAAGCAGTGGTGGTACCAATTCCTAATAAAAATTATATTTTCTGAAATAAAGGGAACACTCTCAAGATTTTATGTGATGACAGCTGTGCTAAAACCCCCCCTGCTACTTTGTGGAGAAAGCGTTTTGTATAATCCAGATGGAAATTGCTCCTCTAGGTATACTTATCTGCTGAAATGCATGAACCGAGCTCTTCCATGTTCTCCCAGAAGCTTCTGCCGCTGTCGCTTAGGGAACCAGTGGGAGTGGCTCAGCTGAGTGGGGAACCATCCAATCAGAGCTGATGTGCTTGATACGCGACAATGTGGAAAGTCTAGATCAGCCGAATGAAGAACTAAATACCAATCGGTAAGGAGAGCATGCTGATTGCAGTGTGCTGCCAGGGAGGAGAACCTGAGTGTAGCCATGCAGCAGGTGATACCTCAGCATCACACTAGTCCGAATGGAACAGTGTGAATAAGCTTCTCCCCAGGGGAGAAAAAAATGGGAGGCAGGAAATTAATCAAGGGGAAGGATCAAAGTTCACCAATCAGCTCAGAAGGCTGCTTAATGTTCCCATCGACTCGTCAAGTCTTCAGGTACGTCATCCTCCGTTCCAGCCACCAAATGCCTGTTTGTTCTCCAGATATTCCCTGATAGGTTGACAGGCAGAGGTGGGAGGGGGGGGCACGGGGGCTACGGAAATGTGCCCTACTGATTCAGTATTCAGCAAAGATGGCAGAGTATTGAAGGTGGGGCAATGGGCCTGGCAGTTCTGCTCCTCCAATGATCAAAGACGACCACAGGCCTTGTTGGCCCAGCCTGAAGTGGATTAAATATTTCTCCAAGGTCCTGGGCTAATTTCTCATGGAAACCCAGAGAGGAATCACCCTGCATCAAAGCACCAGATTTAGACACGAAACGGTAGATGTAACATGCTTCTCATCACCACTCAATGACATGCAATCATAAATTGTATATATTGCTATGATTTGCTTTTTACATTTGTATGTATTAAGCAAATACTTCTCTCCAAAGTGACTTACAGTTATGAAAACAGCGTCAGACAGCAGAGCAACTGGGGATTAAAGACCCTGTTCAGGAGCCCAATGGTGAAATTGCTTGGGTGATCTGAACTAGTGAACTAGTGACTAGTGACAGTGTACAGCGTCGTAATCTGCAGAGCCAAACATCATGTCACTTTAATATCCTTTTTAATATTTTAAAATATTTTTAATATCTTCTATGTCATAGGACATAGATACGCAAGACAATTCTTCTCTCCCTTTAGAATGAATCCACTTATTCAAAGTTAGACTTAGGTTGCGATTATAGATATTTCAAGGACATAATAGTATATTCTGTTATATTCTGGCCCAAAATGTCTTTGCATAGATTCTTGTGAATAGCTAAAGAATCAATGTGGCAAAATGAAAATGTTCTAATAAAAATATTATGAGCATCCAAGTGGTAACAGCAGCTGTTAGTAAACGTTAGTAAAATTCACCTTGTACTGTTAATTTTATTCATGGGTACCAGTCCAAAGTCACTATACATGAATAAAAGGAATGATAAAAGATTCATAGAGGACCAAGTAATGATAACAATGCTAAGGAGTTCCTACGGCTGGGAAGCCCTCACTTTCATGGGACCTACTGAGGGGACATTTGAAAGGCTTTATTGTTGCTCTCCACATGTGCACAGTCTTGCAGCCCAGATCATAGACTGAATCTGACCAAGGACCTGATGATGGAGGTAAAAACCAGCAGTCGGCAGGGAGATGTTGGTAGCTCTCAAGCTCATTGGTGGGTTTGAAATAGATGGAGAACTATAGTCTAGCATAACTGGCGTGAAAATCTGGGAATTTATAGCGCAGTGTTTGTTTCCATCATTAATTAACCTCTGAAGATTGACTTCTGTGAGCCTGTGGATGTTTGCAATCCATGCCAGAGCAAATTGCGGCCTCCCTGAGATTTGAACTTGTGTTCCTATTGTCAAAGATCTAAACAGTCTTTGTATGTCTTATCGGTCCTCCGTGGGTTTTAATTTAATTAATTCAGTCTTCTTTGTTGAGGAGATGCTTTTCATTAGGTGGATTAGATAGGCCACAAGAAGCTACAGGTCATTTAAGAGTGAAGACTCACATCCTTAAACAGCAGCCAGAACAGATTCCATAGTATGAGGCGAGGCAGCTTTTGCAATTATCAGTTTGCTTTCATTTTCCTTGGATTTACAGTAGAGATATCAGGCGAGGGGAAATACGGCCCAAAAAATAAGCTGAACAATGTTATTAAAACTGATAATTCCAATGACTGCATCTCCTTACCCCTGATTCATACCACAGCCCCACAGGGTGTCACATAGAACTGCTTTGCTTATATGCATTCATAAATCGTTGATGTTATCATGCTCATAACTGAAATCACAGGACTCTGACATTGCCAAATCCACAATCAGGATGTCAAAGACAATTTATAATTAACACTCATATTGACATATGTCTAGGATCTGATACACTAAAGTAATAGTCACAATCCATTCCTGTCATTCAAACACCGTAGGGGGAAATTTATACTGGTACCTGTACACCACAGAGCCTGAGAATATCAAGGATCCCTGGTATGAAATATTACAAAAATAGCTCTTTATAGCAAGAAAAGAAATGACAATGTTTTAAATGTCATTTCAGACAAAGAATTCAGCATAAATATGACATCTGACGAGAATTCATCTGGCAGTCACACATGAATGGAATCGTGTCACAGTGAAATTGACTGTCAGACGTGGCACATGACACTAACAGGAAAGTGATATTTACATTTCAGATTAAATCTGAAGGTTATTAATACATGTGCCAGTAGATGAGTTAAATTGACAAAATATTCCTCAGATACTATGTTTGTATTATTACTGTATATGTCTCTCTGAATAATTAATAATAGGTCACAGACATTAAATATAATTATTTCATAATTAAATCTAATAATGAATTGATATGCTGCATTTACCGCTCTGGAAGCCCTTTGTGTAGAAGCCCAGCACGATGCATTGAATGAAAAATGCACCTTTCCTCAAGCAAACACTGACACACATATGCACATTGATTTGCTGATTTGGTTAATGTTTTGCATGGGTGAGACACCCTTTGTCATTACTGCATTTCTGTGGCAGTGGTTATTAAGTTGTGCGCCAAAGTCACTGCTTCAACTGGGAGGATACTGGGAGAATTCCTTAGTAATCACCTAATGACAGATTAATGTTAGATATCCTCCCAGTGCAGCCCGGTTGTCTTAGGAATAGAGTGTGGAACGACAATATTTATAGGTACTACGTACAGGACACTCTGTTCCTAGCAATAACTATACAACTATACAAACTTTTAGATTGACATTTTCCTCATTCCTATATATTTATATTGATATTCTCAGGTTCTTCTTTAGAACATCACTATACCATGACACCAGCCCTATTAATTATGCAACACCGTTCTTAAAAGTTCTTTGTGGTCCCAAGGAGTGCGTGTTGTTGTGGGTCCACAAAGGTCCTACAAACCAGGAAGTGGTATCCCGACGTGTTCCTCCGGTTTTACTCTGTTTGGCTAGAGTAGCAAACGCGATGAATGCCTACAGACACAAACACAGGCCCTTTAGCAGACAGAAAATGAAACGCCAGTTGAGTTTGCTGTTGAGACGAAAGAATTTTCTTAGGTCCACTTGGTACAAAAAGGAGTTTTGAACTTGATTTCCCCCAGAGGGATCCGTTTGAAAACCTTCTCAGTGCAATCACTTAGAAGCAAAGCACCCCACCCAGGCCGCCATTTAGCAATGGCAGGAGAAAAATACAAGCGCTGTGGTGAGACTGACACAACGGTGTGTTTCTTTCTAAGGGATTCACTTTTCTGGAAGGAAGGATAGAGGAAAAAAAAAAGAACTCCACCGACTCCTGTCAACCCCCCCCCCCCCACACTGTAGTCTGGCATCCCAGCTTCCTGTTGAAAGTCTTGATGAAGCTGACGCCAACCTGGGGCCTGAACCACAGGGACCTTGAAGGTGGCACCCCCCCCGGGTCCACTAGCAGCATCTGTTAGCTTGTTGGCCCCCAGTGTGTCTCCGCATCCGAGGAGCATGGGATTCTGCAGGGTAACGGAGTTTTTGCTGCTATCCTGCAGAGTCCTGGCAAGTTTCTCATGCTGGTCCTACCCACCTCCAGCCACGGCCCTCAGACATAGTCAGACATCATTTTATGAGTCGTGCAGTCTTGAAAAATAGTACTTATTTAGTTAGGTTTACAAAATTTTAACACCAGGAGAACTAAATGGGAAAAGTACCTTTCTGTGTCAGGTTTATGAAGCACCTGAAAACTGGAGGTTAGATAGTGAGGAGCTTCTAGTCTTGTTCCGATAACACCTTTCATCAGGTGAAACCTGCGTGGCGTAGCAGGAAAGCAAAAGCTGGGTCAGTAATATCTGATCGGGCTGGATTTAATGGTAATTACAAGAAGACATGATGTTTACGCATGTGACGCAGCCAGCTGAAACTGATGCATCATAAAGTACTTATAAGGTACTTTGAAATAGTCTAGGAATCTAAATGCCTACATAAAAACACGTTTAGTGTTTGTATGGAGTTTTTAAAATAGTGACTGACCTGAGAGCATCAGTTGCTGTGTGAGAACTATACAATGGCTCCAGCTTTTTTTTAATGGGACTCAGGCATTTCCATAGTAACAGTGGTCTATTTACTCAATGTGGCAAGACCAAGATGGAGAGACCATATTGGGGAAGGGGGGTTAATATGCATTCAGAAAGACAACAAAATAACAGAGCTGGCTGGTGTTCTCAAAACAGCACCTGCTACTATTGATGTGTCACTTTTGATTGATACAATGAGCACCGTCTAAGCTGAGCAATTAGGAGAATCATCATCGGAGTGCAGTGTGACCCCCCCCCCCCCCTCCAAGAACTGCAGGAGAAGCTGTGAAGAAGAAAACAAGGGAGGAAAAGCCAGCAGGGTAACACTTAGCTGCCTTTTCGTACCAAGCTCACCCTCCCCCCACAAATGCCTGACTATAAAAATGACTACCGTAACTGCGTCTTCAACTGCAGAAGTTCAGAAGTTCTCAGGAACAGGCAGCAAGAAACCACCAAGGACGCTAAAAGTAAACGGGAAGCGGGCGGCGAAGAGCCAGCAGAAAGGGAGAGCTGGAGGTCAGGAAGCAGAAGAATGGAAACAGGAACCGAAGAGGTGGAAGTGAGAAAGAAGAAGCGGAAATCAGGATGAAAACACAAAAGCCCCCCCTAGACCAACACCACCCCCCTTCAGGTGTATTTATAAAGAATATACTTTTGTAAGTGAAGAGCAGTGATAGCCTTGTTTCTGACGGCATTCAGCTAGCTTACAGAATCCATTATGAGCATGATGTCACCCCCTGGACTCAAGGCAAATGTTTGACTATTATTCTAAGGCTGCGTCAAAAGCCCAGGTCTTTTGCTCAGATAACAAATCACGTCAGGGGATCACCAAGGCTGTGGCTTGCTGGGCTAATTACAGCTCCCGCTGTGAGTGTGTGCGGCTTGCAGCTGTTGAAGGAGTACGTTTGATCCCCGGTCAAGTGAAACCTTTCACAAGCAGAACGGGTGTGTGCCTATCCATCCATGTGCTCTGTTTCCCGCTGAGGTTAATGGGCGTGGAACAATGGAAACGCGCATGAACAAGCAAAGGATTCCACGTCCAGCGGTGGACGGCTAACTGAAGTGGCACTGACTGGTTTCAGGCAGCGGCAGCGCTGCAGATCTGAGCAGAGGTGTGCAGGGGATTGTGGGAGCATGCGGGGCAGGCAGGCTGCGCGCTGGAGGGCCTTGGGAGCGACTGGGAGCCGCCGGGCTTTCAAGACCCTCGGAGGCAGAGCGGCAGCCTTGAATTATCATTCGACCTTTCCCTTGCAAAGAGACCTAGGATTTCACAAAACATTATATTATGTTATCAGAAAAAAAGCAGAGCTTCATCTAGCAAAAAAAGGAAGGAATATCTGCTGAATTACAGTCATAGAGTTAGAAAATAGAAAAGAAAATTTCACCGTTTTAGAGAAAAACTTCAATTCACCAGCTTTCAATCTAATTTAATTACTGAAATAAGTGACTTTCTTTTGAAATCATTATATATTATATTATGTAATGCATCTATCCTTTTTAAAATAAAATGCATGTCCTAGAAAGGTATGTTCAGTACAGTATAACATAGAGATAAAGAATAATAAACGAAAATGCACATGGAACTTTGAAATCAAATTTCATATTATTAAAATATAGCTCATAATTTGATATGAAAATATTTCAAGTATTTTCATTTATGTCACAAATATTCACATCTGAACAGAGTGAGGTGCAATATCAAATTTAACTAAATGAACCAAGATGTGAAGTCAGTGTTGCGGGTGGTGGAATGTTGACTGGTGATGTCATGTAACGCGGCGGGTAGAATTGAGGGAAAAGCCGAGGTATAGTGTGAGCAGATCTTGGAGAAGATCTACCAGACATTGATGTGAGCGTGGGAAGGGTGGGACTGATCCACATGGAAAACCTTGATCACCTGACCCTGTCGCCATTGAAAGATATAATGCGGTGCAGTAGGTGGCGCTGGAGGTGAGGCTGAGGGAGACTGTAAGCAGGTCTTGGAACCTGTTTTTACTTCTCCTGTGTGGATCTGGAGTCTTTATCTCTGTGGCTGTGTTTGTAACAATGCACCATTTTGAAGCACACGTTATAGGCAAAATCAAAAGGCAATTACAGCCCACTTCTACATGTATTAATGAAAAGTCTGGTGCGTAATTTCTGCATCTGTGAGGCGTACACAAGTTTCCAGCTTTTACAAGGACAGATTCAACTTTGAAAGAGACTCGCTTTGAGAAAGTTGGGAGCAGCCACTACAGCTGAGACGATGATAGAATCCAACATGAAAGAATGGCAAGAGGGTAAGAAGGAGATGTCTGTAAACTTTTCCGAGTGTTGCCTCATCCTCACTTCATGCCAGCCTGTCCGTATTTCATCCCCCTCAGGACTGACGCGCCTCTCTTTTGAAACTCGTGTTCAGAAGCAAAATGGCGGCTGGAGTCATGACATCAGCCTGTCCCAAGGGCGCAGTCGTGGTGCCCTGGGCTGGCATGCACACACACACACACACACACACACAGGTTGCACTTGTATTGGCAGTTTTCTCCCTGCGTGACAAACACTGACTGCATGCTTTTACCGGTCCTTACAACCCAAGTGCTCCAAAGACTGCCAAGACTAATGCCCGTTTTATTCAGTTACAATTTAAACAATAAGTATATGTCTTTCTAAGGCACCTCCAGCACAGACAGACCTCATGCATCTACAGGTCAATATTTATACAGCTGATAAATATTTATACTTTTCTTTTATATTGGAGCGTAAGCCGGTTTTAAATCAGCTTCCTGTCAATATCACATCAATCGATTGTGAAGCATCTGCGCTACGGACAGCTATGGTGAGTATTGACCCACCATGCTCTCCCCACCAACATGCCCAACCCGAACTGCATTGACGCCGGGCTGTGGCTTCGTTATGGAGGCTGCTGCCATTCTTCGTGAGACGTCTTCCTTAATGATGAAGTGCGCCGAAATGAACTGGCAGCAGGTGGATGGAGCTCTCAGCTAATTCCTCCATCATTGACGGTCCCACAAGTCCTGGGAGGATGTCTGTCAACACGTGAGCTCCCTTTGCGCGTAAAGGGCGTGGCCACGTGGTGTCTCACAGCAGCCTGAACGTACGTCTTTATCATTTATGCAAAACGGTGTTACTGTGCTGTTCTGCTCAGTCATATGAGGCCTCGGGAGACTTGCATCACAAATATAATTTTTTCCTTTCTTGCACATTCAAGGCAGACACAGTCTTTAAGCGATGTGTACATCATCTCGACAGATAACTGTAGACATGTTTTGTTTCTTTTGCCTGCTATAGTAACATGAATCAAATTAACAAAAATAAAAGGCATTAAGGGGGATTGGAGTCTGACCTTTATACAGTGTGACCAGAAACAGAAATCAGGTTGGATAAAAACACTAAACACTAAGCTGTGGCACAGGTAGGACCAATCAACGCCGGAAACCTTGGTCACCTGACCCTGTACACACCCCTCATTGGTGTCCTCTAACACTTCTTTTAAATCTTTTAAATATGTCCTTTAAAAATAATACAAAGAATAAAGTTTTCATCATTTGTTTGCTACATTTAATTTAGCAGATACTTTCATTCAAAGCGACATGCAGGGTCAGAGAATGGCTGGAGCGGTTGGGGGTTATGGGCTTGTCTGAAGAAAGGTGGAATCCCTCTGCCACGATATCGGAGACGCCGAAACCCACTGATACACAGTAAACACTCCCAAGCTCAAGGTAATCGGGAAGTGTCACGGTGTTCAGGGTGAAGTTCTGTGACCCTGCGCAGTCCGGGGCGACCCTCACCAGAACCCGGCACACAGTCATTGCTGGTATCTCACCATATCTCACCAGCACACAGCCATCAGCGGTGGTCCATGTTGTGGCCAGAGACTTCCCTCAGCTTATCTGCTGTTACGCCCTGAGCCAGGCAACCAAGCTGCTCCTTCTGTCAGCTGAAACAGACCAGTAAAAGGGAGACAACTAAAATAACGGCCACGCGTGTGTGCCTATGAGTGTGTGGATTACATTCAAATTACATTGTGGGGACTAAATGTCCCTCATGATGTATTAAAAACCTGTTGTTTTGATGTTGTGGGGACCAGTTTTCAGGTCCCCACAAAGATCTGTGAATGTAATCAAAAAACTAAAAATGCCCTCATATTTTGCTTGGTTACTTATGGTTAAGGTTAGGGCCTGGTAGAGGTTAAGGTCGTCATGTTGTGGTTAGAGTTTTCCCCATAGAAATGAACGGAGAGTCCCCACAAAGATATAGTAAAAAATCGGGGCGTATGCGTGTGTGTGTGTGTGTGTGTGTATGTGTGAGAGAGAGAGATTTCCTATTACAGTCCAAGTGAAATGACAGTGACTCACAACCTAAGCTGCTTTTTCTCACAAAATGGTTTACATCAATGTAAGCAATAAATAAATAAATCCTTTACATTACATACTCCATTCTCACTTGTTCTACGCAGGTTAACCGCGGGCTCCTGGGCAATGGACACCGGGCAGAGAAAAACCCAGGACAGACTGCCAAGCCATCGCAGAACACACACACCATTCACACACAAAGGCACAACATGGTGAGAAGGTGCAAACTCCACACACGCGGAGCCAGGGCGGGGCCTCGAACCCGGGGCTCCAGAGGTGAGAGGCTGTTGTGCCACCTCTAGCCGACAATCAATAAACAAGGAGTCATAGCAGGGCCTCACTGGGGTTTGAGTCATAGCAGGTCCTTACTGGGTTTTTGGGTGCTGCACAGTGTAAAGAGGGACTTTCTCGCACATAGCTGGGTGTGTGTTGGATGCAGCAGCAGCCTCTGTTTTAACAAGGTTTGCGATTCACCCTGAACTCCCCTTTTGTGGTGACAAAACCCAACCGGCACCAGAACCAGCAGCGTGTATTACAGATTTGCTCTTGGCTTTTGTTCTAAAATTGGCTGAATGAACATATAAACCGTCAGATTAAATGGCCCCCCTGCCCCACCGCCTAATCTCCTAAACCACCGTTGTGCCCTGAAACAGAAGTGGCATGAGATTGCATTCAAATTATCCAGAAGTGACAAGGGATGTTATTCATTACAGAAACTCTCCGTCTTCTAACATATATCCTTTATTTTTCAGGCAATATATAAACTGCAAACAACAAAGGGAATTAGGACCGGAACAGGATTTAGGAATTTGGCAATTAGGAATGTTTTCTTTTTTTTGTCAGCGTTTTACAATATAATTGTCATTTATGGAGATGAAGGAGTAATTGCAAGGGGTGGCTAATAAAATAATAAAACAAATGAAAAACACTGAAGCTAATCCTTTGTGGAAGGTAATTAACTTGCTGTGCGCTGCTCACTGGCCTGCTGACAGGACTTATCAGCAGCTAAGCACAGAAAAGCCCTGGTAAAATACACGTGTGGGCAGCTAAGTGAAGTCAAACACAGAGACAGGGAAGGTTATTAAAGCGTGAGGAATTAGCATGTGCTGCACTGGGTGTGAAGGCGCCCGTCCCCCAGCCCCCCCCCCCCCCCGGCCTGTTCTCACCCACTGACAGCCTCCGGCGCTCCTACTGAAGGGCACCAGCACTACAGGACTAAAGGAAGGCAGGCCGGCTTCCACACTGAATGACGATCCAGGATAAGAGACATGGGATAGCCCACGCCTATGTGATTTTCTGGACATCAGCCCAGATTCAGTGTGCTGGGTCTATCTCAAGGCAATGAGATCCAAAGGGACCACTTCAGGGGAGAATCTAGGGGTTTTATTTTAAGTGGGTGGCATACGAGTGGCCGTAATTCATGCAGAAGGGGTAACTTTATCATTAACTCATGACATACTTTGAATTGTTGAGTGACAGGAGAGGGCTTTCAGCTGAGGCCCCGTAAGCCCCGCCCCCCTTTATATACCACTGGACGGCTTCAGTTACCAGAAGAGGTGTGTTTGCTGCAGTTCATATAGTAAGTATCTGAGTAAAAGTGCAATGCGTACGTCAAGAAATTAATTTTACAGATGTCTATGCTAAAAGACAAGGGACATAATTATCCAACAAATGTGCTCACATGCTTAATTCAGTAAAAGAAAATGTGAATTTATTGGTTTTATAGCAAAAATGATTACTTTATTCATTTTGTTCCAAAAAGAATATCACATTAGAAACAACCAGTAATTTTAAACAAAGCAGTCCTTTGTAGTAGTGATACATTGAAAGCCGAGTTGTAGCTCTTAAGGATCGGTTTTGAGTCGAAAAGTTCATTGACAACAAGTTGGGTGCTGTTTAATTAGTAACATCATCGCGATAAAACACCAAACATTTGTGTTTAGTGTCCCTTTGGGAGCCGATGAGTACAAGTGCAATTAGTATCAAAATGGCCAGAACAGAACTGAGTCAGTCCAAAAAATTATGACACTTAATAAAAAGAACATGTATATGCAGACTATACATTGATCATTGCTTGTCAATAGACTACTGCTACGAAACCGTTAAATTTGCAACATTTTTACAGAATTAAACAAAACTCCCAAAACTTTCTGTGAGCGCTGTATAAAACACTGCGGCATAAGATAAACATAAAAAGAATGCAAAAGAATAAAAAGCAGGAATTATAATACCTGATCATAACTCAGAAGTAACTGGTGTCACAACTCAACTTTTAAGAAGATCTAACCTAAATGCAACCATTCGGAAGGATTTCTGAAAAAAAGAACAGGCCAATTTGATATTGACCCTGGAAGCCATGGGAATTCAAACTTAGAAGCAGTGAGTCTAACAAGCCGCAACTGCTGCACACACATTCAGACCCAGTGACATTTTATAGATTTATTTATTTTGATTTGTTGCTCTTGAAACCATTAAAAAAATTCAAATATGATCCTGATTGCATTTGGAGGGCTTGGTATTGAATGACCTTATTGTGTACAGAATTGACGGATGGTCTAACCACTGCCCCAGTTATATCTGATACTGCAGATTGAGACGAAACTGGGTGGTGTTGATTTTTATATTTATATTATTTTTTTTGGGGGGGTAGTCTTTTTTCCCCCATACACAATATCCTCATTTTATGATGTAGCGTATTTTAAGCATATTTTTATTCTCAGTTTTGAGTACATAATTACAGGCTGTACAATGAAATGTGCTTCTGTTTAAGCAAGGCGTGCAGCGTCAGTCCAGAGCTAGACCAGACTTAATTATCAGGAGAGGAGAGAAGAGAAAATAAGCACTTCTGGGGGAGAATGAGCTGCAGAGGCCCTTGAGAAACCAACGTAGTTTTGAATATTAATAGAAATTACAATAAGATTAAGGAGGAAATGATTTAAAGTGCCAGTGCAAGTCTGAGCTATCACAGCTAATGGGGGAAGCAGGAAATGAGATTTTGTTGGCCATTAAATATTGAAGCGGTGCATGGGAGATGTGTTTGGACGCTGAGAGATAGGGGGCGCTGTCCATGCATTGAACGTCTGCTGAGAGGTACACTCTCATTGAGAGAAGCAAGAAGAGAAATTTTCAGATGCTCTCTTTTAGCTCTAAAAACAATAAAATGAACAAAAAAATAATAAAAAAAAAAGAAGTTGAAGGCGAGGCGGTGGAGATGGGACTGGCCACAAGCAGGTTTCAGGCGGCTGTCGTCATGTGGTGGAGGTCGGGGCCGCATTGCCGCTTGGAGTCGCGCGTTTGATCTGTATGTTTCTGAGCAAAGTGCCCCAGTCCCGGTTTACTCGGGTATGAGTTCGGCCAGCTGTTGTCAGGCTGGCTGGAGTTTCGGCAGAACCGCCGTCACACGGTTGCTCACTGTGTCATCATAAGCCCCTTCACACGGATGGACATGGACGGCTTTGTTTTTAAAAAAGCCCCGTAATGTACGTACTGCAGTGCCTGAACTTACCGTGGCTCTCCGTGTCTTGGAAGCCTACAATATGTGTGCATTTTTCACTGACTTATAAATAACCAATAACCTTAGAATTTCAGAATAATTGCATTTAGCACTCAGCTAGGATTAATTTCTACAAACACTCCAGCCCAGCTATAAATAAAATTCTTTGCGCCATGTCCACTGTGTGAAACAAATATTGTGCTATACCATCTTCATGTGGGACTGAACCTCTAAGTTCACTCCCAGGATTAATATACTGGATCATTTTACCACACTTATTAGTCTCGACACTGTGTTTAACACAATATCTGTACTATCTGTGTCTCATGTAATATCTGGACACATTTCATTTTCTGACTCTAGTGTTTGAGCCACACATTAGCTAATATATCCCAAAAGTATTAAAAGGATTTCAAGCACAATACTGTGGCTCTGCGCATGTAGCTACTGCTGTTAACTCTCCTGCTTGCGTCTCGTAGCATTTTGTTAGAGGTACCAGTATTTGTATCATCAACATTTAATTAACGTTGTCCAGGATCTTCAGACACATGAAATGGTAGCATGTGTCAAGCTGCGCCTGTTCATCAGTGCCGGTGATTTACTTGATCGTCTTTATTGAATGCTTACTTATTTTGAAATTCTCCGAGATGCTAGTCCTGCTCTCAAGAGATGCCCTGACCGCTGACCTTTCTTTGCTGGCAATCTGTCTGTGATTAAATGTTCTTTCTGTTTACCTCATTTGTCTACATCATATCAAGCTCTATGATGCCATATTATCTTATCTAAGAAAACCCCTGAGCAGTAATCTACATTTGCACTATGCAAGCAAATCAGCTTAAGTAACTTCGTTAGAGCAAGAAAAAACATCCCTTTCTCAGATCCGAAGCTGCTTATCTACTGCTTCCTCATCCGCGGCACATCCTACACAGCCAAGAATACTGCAGAATTCGAAGATAGCTACCCCACACTTTGGGAGGAGAGCGGGAATGTCAGAAACACAACTAAGTTCTGTTTTATTGTAGAGATGGAATTTCCTCTGTGTCTGCGACGGACAGATTTTTATGCCACATAATTGCTCTCTGGTAAATGTTCCCGAAGGCTAGCTAAGGCATGTCACCTCGCCCCCCCTCTAACCACCTCACAAACACCCCCACCCGCACCTCGAGCACCTTGCTGGAGCCTCTTGGCTGTCCTCTGTGGCCTATTTATTTTAATCATTCTCATTTCCCTCCACGCCTGCCATTGGCGGCAGCGGACAGCTGATAGGTGACAGTCATTTGTCAGCCACACTGTGCTACCTGCCAATTACAAAGGAAAAGTTTTGTGGGGTTATTGTGGAAAGTAAGGCTTTAACAAGCATTTGTGGGCCAAAGTTGATTTTCTTCTCTTTTTTTTGAAGAGAAATAATAAGAATCCCAGAGAACAGAAGAAAATTGTTATGTTCTTGCCGTATAGTATAAAGGACACATGACATCAGATGTTTTGATCTGGATGTGTTCAGATGGGGCTTTAAGTCTGGATTCTGCTGTTTCAATCGACACAGAATCTTGTTAATGTCCACTCCCACGGCCTTTTGATTGGCAGAGCCCGGACCCCACTTTAATGGAACCTTTAATTGTCTGCCGGCAGACTGGACTTAAGCTTGGGAACGTTACCAAAAGTATTCCGGGTGTACAATTTACAACAATTTACAACAGAAATAATTGCCAGGGGCATTGTCATATCCTTGAATCAGGCCTGTTTTGGTCTGGCAATCCTACCCACATATGCCCCTCGGGGGTGTGAAGGGTGTGTGGGGGGGGGGGTGTGGATAGGGGGTCCCCTCCATACATTTTGCAGAACAGGAAGCTGAACAAAATTTAGCAGCCGGCTTACATGCGTGATCAATAATACATTTTAGGGTTCAAATCCTCTAATTTAATACAGGACTATGTGTCTGTGTTGACCGTATTACCTACAGTGCTCACAGGAAGTCTTGGGACGCTTGTGGAAATGTTGCAGATTTATTGGTTTCATAACAAAAGTCCATTAAATTTAACATATCTACACATATCTTCCACACAGCCATTGTCTTTTTATTTATTAAGTGTCACAATTATTTTGAGTGACTCATTCAGTTCCGTTCTTGCTATTTTGCTATTAATTGCAGTCATGATCACTGGCTCCCAAAGGGATACTAAACACAAATGTTTGGTGTTTTATGTTACTGCAAAGGTGTTAACTAATTAAGAAGCACCCAATTAGATTGCTTATGAATGAACTTTTCAACTTATAACAACTCTTTCGATTTATAATTTGGTTTTCAATTTATTACTTATTGAAATTAATGTTTTATTTACTGTAATATTACCGCTTGTTTCTAATGTGATAGATATTTTTGTAAACAAATGAATAAAGTAATGATTTTGGTATAAATCCAATACATTTGTCAGCACTGTACTTTGGTCATCAAGGTACAAAACCTAAATAAATGATCCAATTCCTAATGATATAGACGCTGACATTATAATTTCAGACCTTGCTTGATGAATGTGTAAGAATAACTGTTTGCTTTACTTTGCTGCTGGAGACACACCCAAATAGATTAATATAATAACAAATCCGTAAATCGTACATAACTCTGCTGCTATCCAACTATTTAGTGATATGGCAAATATGGCCCCCATCACAGTAATATATACATGCACAAACAGGCACACTTAGGGGTGACTGTGTAGCTTAAACTTTGGCCTAATCTGGCACACCATGCAAAACGTATTTGTGCGGGCAGCAGGGTGGACGGCATGTGAACGTTATATGGAGCTGCACCCCAGACATCCCAGGGATTAGCCGAAATCTGGCAAGCACAGACGTTTGGGGGAATCAAGCCGTTCCATGGGAGAGGGAGAATGAGAGGAAGAACAGGCCACATAAATAAAAGAGAGAGGCGGCACCGCTAAAAAGAATCATCCGGAAGCATTGATCTCCTCTCCAATTAGGCATGCTTGTGTCTTAATGAAAAACGCTGAGTGCATGCGAAGCCCCGGCTGCATGTGAGAATAAGGGGCAAAGGGGGGGCCATCCTTTCCAGCTGTCCTGAGCCAGCAGAAGCAGAGCAACCCCCCCCCCCACCACCCCCGCCAGCACAAACCCCTACCTTTTAGAAGCAAGCGCCTTCTGTACATTTCAGCGCTCATCCTGGGTCATTAATTACAGAGGGACGTCTCAGGGATTGGATAATAGGCCCGTCCGATTAGACGCCATTGCCGTGCCCCACTGTCGGCTAAGCATTCTGGGCTGGGGACGATAAGGTGTTTGATCCCGGGAAAGTGTCAAGTCAGTTGAAATAGGATAACAAGTTATTTCCTTTGGGTACAAAAGGATTGTTTTTCTTCCATCAGCATTTTTTTTTAAGTGGCAGAAGCAAAAGAATAAAAGGATAAATTGGATTTCTGAAAGGAAACACTGCTGATATACAAAATGCCCACAACCCTGTTGCGTGAAAATTGTTAACAAGCCACGGGTGACTCGCTGCAGAGCAGGCGTTTGCAACCTGGAGCGCGAGATAGAAAGAACAGGTGTAAGCTCATCATATCTCAGGGACAGACCAACCCCAAACTCTCCGTGAGGATGGGGGACAGGACTGCCAGCCAGCTGAAGGTGGGCAGGTCCTGGGCGATGAGCCCATTTTCCACTTTGTCTTGAGAACACAGCGAAACACAAAGAACTTCTGTATAGCTCGGCTAAGCTCGGCAACATTGCCACTTAAATTGCCTGCTCTTTCCCTTTGTCTCTCCCGATATTGCTTTGGTACCATCAAGACTTAGGCTTCCACACTGTGACAGTACTCAATAAATCGTGTTGCTAACCGCTTGAGTTTTAGGAGCAAACTAAACTTTGTAAACTCATTTGAGGTCTTTGTCGAGGTTACCCTCGTCTCCGCAAGTTCCGTCCCTGTGGTTGGTACCGTTTCGTTTTTCCTCGTGGATGTTGCCTATGATGCTGTTGTGTTTCTTCTTGAAGTTTCTCTCTTAGATACTTTGCTGGTTGTCCTTGTAGTGTCCCTTGTGGGTGTTGTTGGTTTTCAATATCTTTTTGGCTATTTAAAATTTAATTCTGACCAAAAGTAAATATAGAATTCATCATCACTGGGCTCTGTTTTACATATCTAATCTATATTATGTGTTCCTGCTTTGAACGATATTACTCTGCATTCTGTGAGTATGTTGTACGTTTCTATTCTGCTACTGTATGTATTGGAAGTATATTTACTGGAATAATTTTATCTTCTCGTGATTGTTGGTATTTATCTGACCACACTGTGAACACGTCTCCGTTCAATCAGCATAATCAACATCTCTTTTCTGCCATATTTTACTTAAATTATATGCATTTACTGACACCTTTCTGTGCTTTAATCATGTCCCCGGAGTCTTCTTCAGTATTGTATGAAGGTTAAAAAAAATGTCAGAATAGAAGATGCAAAAGTGTTCTTTGGGTCTTCGACTGCCAGCTGTGGCCCACTTACTTAGGAATAATAAAGCAAAATTTCATGTTATTTCTTAATAACAACTCAAGTTCTGTTTTTGCGTAACCATCAAAATAAACAGGGGATCATATGGAGTTCAGATCTCACCTGCGTCTCCCTGTGTGGAGTTTGCATGTCCCTTCCGTCTTCACATGCATTTCTCAGGTTTCCCCCTGCGGTCCCAAAACCACGCAGCGAGATGAGCTGGCGTCTCTCAGTGCTCCGGTGTGTGTGCGTACCGCAAAGATGTCTGTGCCCTGTGCTTCCTGGGACAGAATCCAGGCTTACAACCAAGGCGAATAGGCAGAGGAAATTTGATATTAAATGTACATGTCAAAGTGAAGCTCAGCAGGCTAAAAGTAGCAAAATCAAACCACAAGTCAAAATGCACACATATCTAAGCAGGGATCTGAATTTAAAATGCTGCCCTTCAGTGAACAAAAATATAATAATGAGACTGTAAAATCTTTAATTATATGTCAAAAACGATTTGTATTATATTTGATTTTTATAAAAATTACAGTTTATATCATATCAGGGAGAACTAAAAACTAATATACTGTAGTTACTGATGTATTTTAAAATTGAATTAAACATAGGCATAGTAACTATTTTGCATATGGGGCTTAATTTGTGGCAATAAATCACATTAATTGTGGCATCACTTGAGGTTATTTGCCACAATAAAGCAAGAGCTGACCGCTCAAAAGAACTATAAAAATGAGTCCTGTTAAATGTCATTGGATTGCATAAATCTGGACCATCCTGTCAATCTCTGAAGGCTGTGAAATTACAAGGCTAATGGTCCTGCCATGATGAACTGCACTTATCTGTCTTTGCTTCATTATACAGACTTTAAGCACTAAAACTCTCCTTGTAGTGCAATGCTCATTACCTGCCATTTAGGTAAAATGCTCTAATTAAAGCCTGACATTATATTTTATCACTGTCCTAAGCTCAGTTATGTATGCACATGGTATGACTGCTTGGTGAAGCAGCTTGATGCATTTACGTTTACATTTCACACTTTACAGTATATGCCTAACTGGCGATAACACAGCCAATAAACACAAAACAGCTGAAAAATGGTAACACAATGGGACTTATATATCCATTATATATCCATTTTGCATCCATGCCATATTTAGCGCACAGGGTAAAAATAAATCTGGTGCCAGTGCCAGGCAGCACAGGAAGTGATGTAAGGGGACACCATGGATGGGATGCCAGTCCATCACAATGCACACGTGCCCCAATACACAACACGCCATTCAGATACACTGTTTTATGTAGCGTAAGCAGAGGAAACCAGTGCAAAGACACAGGGAGACCAAACCAAAGATCAAGCCCCAGCCAAGGCAAGTTTACCTGGGCCGTGACTACATCCCCTACTGGGCAGATGAAAATACTGTACTATTATTTTTTTAACATATTAAGTTCAATAAAATTTAATTGTATTGTAAAGCTTTATTTGATAATGTGGCTTTGCCATAACAATGTGCAATAACTGGTTTTTGCAAATGTATTTACTGTTGTTTTCTTTTCTAATAATAATAAATATATTTCTCTGGATGAAGGACTGGTAATGCTCTCTCACCATGTACCCAGTGGTTAAATCAAAATCAGGGGGAGCGAAGGGGAGACCTTTCAGCTACCCAGGGGTTCTGAATAAGCCACTCTGCACAATCGTTTGTTACATAGTTATTATATATGTATTTATGATCACATTCTCAAAGATGCAGTATGTGCATACAGTATGTTGGCTGAGAAAGCAATACAAAGTAATCAAAAAATGTGATCAAAATGTTCTCATTATTTGATTATTTAAATTTACACATATTCTGTTAAAGTACCAAAATTTGATTTTTATTTGATTTGTTTGAATTTGGGTATGGCTACATATGGTTAAATAGTACTTGATTTTTTAAATACAGCATAGAAATGAAACTTTAAAATGTATCAATATGGCTTATCACTACAAGTAATATTCCTGCTTATTTATTCGTAATGTTCCTGTGAAAATGCATTAAAATACAGGCACATCTTTCATGTGGCCGAGTTTAGCAAGTCAATGAAGTTTTGGCAGCAGTACGGTAAGTAAGTCAAAATACAAAAACATAGTACAGAACTCATGGCGTCATGCATGAATATCTTATTGCTCAAAAAGTTAAAAGATCTACTAACGAAAATAAATTTTAACATTAACAAGCTGATAAAAACATCATTTCTTAGCACAAAACAGACCTTTTCTTAAATTGTTCCCTTTGAATCTTTTGCTAAATTGTAGGACATTAAGGAAACAATGTTAATATTGACGGAGGTGGAGCTGGGATCCGTTTATATTCAAATCCTATTTGCCCCCCCTGTGAGAAAAGCCTGGAGTGGTCTTAGCCCCCATCCTCGTAGCCACAGTGGTACTTTTGCACAGCCATTGTACAACAGTGCCAATGTTAGTAAGAAGACAAGCCAGAAAACAGATTGAACAGTGTTTTATTATTTCGGCTGTTCATCAAACTTCCAGTGAAGAATAACATTGTTGATAATTGGAATTTATTGCCTGATGAAACAAATTAATTTAAAAAGTCAAATAAAAGAAATTCTGCTGCTACAAGACTGATCCTGATAAATCGCGTTGAATTGTTCTGTGGCGTTCCTCCCCCCTTCGACGCCTCTATTCTGGGGCCGCGGTCCCATTCCTTGTCAATTTCCAGATGCTGGGAGTAACCAGGGCTTTAAGACTGTATGCTACTCAGAGACCCCAGAGTGACAAAGCTTGCAGGTTTTGGGCTTTTTACACTGAACTCGGTCCATTAGCACTCCATGGAAGTGGGCCCTGGCTTTGATCTCTCAAACATCCATTGATTATTCTGGAATTTTCCCTGAGCGAAGCCTGTTGGAGTGTCCACAAGAGCACTTTGTACATCCATGTTAATGGTTTCCTGTGCTCTGTTCTCATAGTCATGCTTGCATTATAACATGGTCTAAGGGACTCAGAGCATCAGAAAGTAATTCACATTTCCAATTCATACAGCTCAGAGGAGAAGCAATTTGTTTCTCCCGGTATACATATTCCTGTTTGGGAAGGCTGATCTTACTGAGGTGAACACTGGGGAGAGACTCCGTATGTGAAATTCTATAAAGGACGGCAGCCTTAGACTGTTTGTGACACTACAACTCAAGCAGCACATTTCAATTTTTGCTGCTAAGCAAAGACTAAGAACGTTGTGGGTAACACTTTACTTGACAGGACACAAATAATATAGTATTATATTATTACTCATGTATTAATTAACTACAAACTAAGTCTTAGTTACATACTGATCTCATTTTAATTAATCATTAACAAATAGTGATACATGTCTTATCTCAAGCAGGTACTATATTTGTTACTATATCTCTTAATTCTTTGTGAACTACTGAAGGAACTACTAAGGAACTACTGAAGGAACAAGTCAAGAATAACACAAGTGAAATACTGATTTCATGTTTGTTCATCAATAATGAATTTTGATGCATCTTTTGACATAAGTAGCAACTATATCTGTACATGATTTTTCCATAGTTTGTACTTCAGTTGTAATTGAATTATCACTAACTATTTGTGCCAAGTCAAGTAAAGTGTTACCAACTTTGATGGTGTTACAACGTTGATAGTGGTACTAAACAAGGATTTGTCAGGAAATAAGGAAATGAAGACCGGGTATTGCTCCAGTGAGCTCAGATCTTAACCATGCGGCTTGATTTTTGCAAGGTTTACACAGGCTTCACTTGCGTTTGTCATGTACAGCCTTATCTGGGGACATGTTTGTGTACCATAATATCATGATTAAGAGCATAAATTAAACAACGAAAATAAAAATAAAACTTTTACTAAGTCATCACCACACAGTATTCTGTGAGTACTCAATGAGGTCAATATTCAAATTATGGAACAGTAGAAAAATATACTGGGACATTTAAATAAATATTTAAGTATAAAACTTACCAGACTGAAGAGGCTGGGGAAAGGAGCATTATCAGATTAAGGAAATAGATTATATCTGGGCTTCTTCAGACTCTAAGTAAATATGGGAACCTCTCCAGAGAAGATATGTATAAGGCTGTGTAATGTTTGCCATATGTACACCACATTTTTAAAATATACAGGATCATAAGGAAAGGGCATGTGTTCCAAAAAAAGACTTGCCAGGCAGTAAATTGCTTCTTTTAAGCTGACATTCTACTCAAGCCTGTTCAGTTTAAATTCTCCCTGCAAATTATGCACATTTAATCTAAGAATTTCTGGACAGTGCTCAAATTACTCCCGTGACCCTGTGCAGGATAAATGGTCAGAAGATGGAAGGATATGCAGATGGATCCTCAAATCATAGTACTTTAATAGAATGTGTGTAAATTTACTGGCACCTGGGCAACTCTGTCACAAAACTTGATTAAAAAAAAAATAAAAATCTGATCATTGCGTTCATGTTCGGGACCGAAGGTGGTGTGAGTTTGGTATTGGTGATTAATAAAGAGTGACGATACTCAATGTTGTGTTATTGATGGGTCAAATGCTCACTAACTGCGCCTGTCCAGTGATATGCAAGAGGTTAGCCTGCATCTCCATGAACACCAACAGCATTTCTGGGTTTGCTATACCTAAGTCCTGGGCTATAAATACTAAAAACTAAAACCCAAAGGTCCAGAGTCCACTGCTTTAGCCGTTAGTCTGGTAAATCTATCTGCTGCCACTGCACTTAGGGGATTCATTATGTGTGAGTTCATTGCTTGTAAAGTCATGGGACCCATAGAATCTAACTGTGTGCCTTATTGGCTAACTTAATTGTGAACCCTTGACCCCTCCCTTGGATGAGTTGGGTGCTGGATGGGCAACAGGGACTAATTGGAGAGAAATTGTAAATGTAGGGTACAACTCAAGTCCACAGCCTAGTGGTGACAGTCGCTCCATGTCCCCCAGTTAAGTTTAGACTAGGAAAGTGATAGTTGTCCGACAGTTGCACAACATCTCCCCATCTCCATGGACTAGAAGAAGAAGGCGGCACAGGATATGAAGGCTCAACCTGCAGGGATCTCCTTTCATTTCATTTCTACATTCTCCTAATCGGCAGTATGAATGACTGACAGCCTGCCCCTCCACCCCGCACCATACAATCGGACAGTAGCCCTGTCCACTTGACAGCTTGGTTTAACGAGACAGCTCCTACCCATGACTCAGAGAGTGGATTGTTCTTTTCAGAGAGGCCACTCGTCCAGCTCATTTTAAACATGCTGTGTTGAACTGAGGCCGTCAGCGTCTCCTTACACTTGGCAAAATTTGAGAGCTTAACCTGCGGTCAAAGCCCGTTGGTGCCTCTGGGCCATACGCATCATGTTGAGGGTCCTCTTCTCCTAAATGCAATGCATTGTGGGTGAGCAATCACTCCGGGGACACTCTCCTAATTTAGGTGTGCGCGCATGTGTAGGCTCTTTGCATTCCTAGCACATGATACAGATTGAGATTTGGCATTAGTGCTGTCATGTGTAAATAATCCCCCCTTGCAAAGGCAGCTAGTACAGGGATGACTGGCTTCCCTATAGAAATCTGTCTGCCCAGCATTGGCAAGCTGATTGATCTGTTCCTAATGTTTCTTCACAGTTTCTATTTAATGAGACAGTAATAGCCCATGGTCAGTGAGGAAATGAGTATGGCAGAACAGAAGCAGATATGTGTGTTGACTATGCAACCAAGGTGTGATAAAGCCAGCAGTGGCTTCACTGGCGGCAGAGAAATGTTATGGTTAGATAAGTAACCTTGCCTCACTGAATGGAGAGTATATAGTGCGAAGCAGCATTTAATAAGCCAAAATACTATTTCACTATTTCTTGCTGGCATAATCTTTCAGGGGGACAGGCTTCAATCCAACATGAAGAGGTCTGACAGATTGCCCTGGCATAATTATTTGCTTGCAAATCCAACGTTAGTTAACTAAACAATTAGCCTTCACAGAGAAAGCTCCAACCACATGTTGGTTGGCTCCTTAACTTGGCAGCTTTGGGTCATTGTTTTCCTCCTGTTTAGCGACATTGGCAGCTGCCAGCTCGAATTTGAAAAAAGACACAAGCACAGCCCTAAGACAGAATTTGCTTCATACCCCACAGAAAACAAGAATCCTGGAACGACAGGTGACAGATAGAGTTTCTGGGAAAGACCCCAGCCGAGGGTCTCTCACTCCCGTAGACATGATGTAGCCTCATGCTAATGGGTAAAGCTTTCATATAACAGTGTACTGATAACACAGGAGCCATTTAAATGGGATAGGGAACATGCTGTGAGCAACACCTGCTAGTGCATGTAGTAGAAGCTCAAGGCAAAGAGATTAATAGTCAGTGCAAACATTGTAAAGCTAGTCGGGCTAGCAGATTCGCATGGTGGCTAATAGTCTTACTACACATTCAACCTGGTGTCTTACTCTTAGTCTTAACAAAACAGAGATATTTAGTATTTGAAACAGCTATTTTTTTTAGATTAAAAAAACTCACAAGATTTTGCTAAATGTTGTATTTGTGACGTAAAGAAATTGATTAAATTTAACATGCATATAAATTATGTTCTATTTCCCATGAAAATAGCACTCACAACAAAGATGCTTAACTATAAAAATATTCAAAGTGCAGAGAGATTTTTTTTCACAGATGAGTAAAACGTAAGAAATCAATAAAGAGAAAATCTTTCTGGTCCAACTGTACACAATCCTTGGCCCTGCAATGGTACGGAGGGACCTACTAACCGTGGCCAAGATATGTGGTTAAAAGATGGATGGATAAATTGATTTAAAATGGCATTCAATTCAATATTTAGTAGACTAATATTTTCTGCAAGATGCAGTATGTTTTGGAATATGACATTTTAGCTAATGGTTTTCGTTTTTAGAAAATGTAACTAATATGAAACACAAATTTTAATATACAGAGTAAACAGCATTTTTGTCAGTAAGGTTAACTGTGTTAAATTAAACACATTATCATAAAGTATGCTTGTAAAACTAAAGATCAGTAAAGACAGAAAAGGTGAATAACGTGCTGGAAAGAATTAAGGTACCCTTTTCAAATAAATGACATTTCTTATGTTCAAAATATTCATAGACAAATAAAATTTTATATATTTCTACCAAAAGAATTTATCTGTTACAAGAGGGATACCCTAACATACTAGGGCGGCAATTAACATGGAAGTTGAATATCTGAACACAGATTGTCCTTCCACAGAAAATGATAGCACACTTTGTTTTTTTCTTTTCTTCGACGCTTGGACCAAACTGTGCTTCTCCACAGCATTAAGAAAAATGCACAAAAAGTGCACATTCCACAATGGAAGCAGCAACAGCAACAGCCTAAGCTTAAGTTGCTTTGAGTGAAAGCTGCTATGCCTGCAGATGACGCTCCGAAGGGCTGTCATCGCGGGTTAAGGACACCCCACTCTCAGCTTCCATTTGACTCCCTCTTCTCATTTGATTCATATCACTTTCATTTCCTGTTTTTGGCTGCAGCTGCCTGAAATAAAGCAGTAATTCTACAGCAGATTGAAATGAAATGTAAAGTATTTAATCATCTTTAAATCATCTCTAAAATGTATTCTTAATAGTAAACACGTTATATACATTCATAAATATTAAAGATCTGCATTGCCAATGTGACACCCATAATGCTTGAATTTTTAATTTTGCATTTAATTAAAATGTACATTTTTATGAAAACAACATATGAAATTATGAAATCATAAATTATTTGTATAAATATGACATCACAGGCATATTATTTGGCAGATATAATGAATCATGTGTGAATCATTTTTGAAAGGCAAAAAGTTTTGAAATATCTTTGCAACTATAAAGAGAATTTCCCTTGTTATTATTGTACAAGTGACTTTAAATATCAGCTTCTTAGAAGGCATTGTGCAAGCTAATGTAAGTAAACATGAAATAAAAAGGCCTTATTTTCTTTCGAACAACCTTCAAGAAACCTTCACTTTTTGCAATTCTGTATTCATTTTTGCAGTATTGCTCTGTGATGAATTGACATCGTGTCCATAGTGTTCCCTGCCTTGTGCACTGTCTTCTCTGGGGTAGCTTCATGGTTCACCTCATACTGTACTGAAGGTATGGAAGATGGATTGATGGATTATGGCAAGGAGCTCAAAACTGAAAAATGATCCTTTTATATACTATGAGATTGCAAGGTCTATGTGGTATTGGTGTACCCTACAGCCACATCATAAAAGCATGAGAGTGAAAGTCAATTGGACCTTGGTTGAGTGTGTGATGCACGACGGAATCATGTGATCAGTTTGGTGTTTGTGTGCTAATATTACATAAATGTGCAACCAATAGCAAGGGCACACAGATTAACCTGCTGTTGGATCCAAAGCGAGAAAATCACAGATAAGCATATCATGCAGCACTCAGTAGTGCTCTGCTGTCTGGGGTCCATTTGATTCTGCTCATGACCTCTTTAGGGCAGTTGGAGACCAACCCCTTCGCTCGCTGGTCTTTCCAGCTTCCGGCCGGCGTTTCCCACTGATTTTAGGGTTTAATCTCCATGAGCATGGACGAGCAAACCCTCTGGTTTGTCACCAAGGCTTTAATGTGGAGCCGGGGGACCTCATTAGGGCCGGTCGGACCATTTTCGGTCGCAAGGGACTGTCCAGACTTTGGGCAGCCATGGGGCTGCTTCTCCCAGAGACGGCGGCTGCACGCTGAGCCAGGCGAAATGCCGCAGAAGGATGAGGCTGGGGAGGACAGGACGGTGAGTCGCCGTAATGGGCATGCTGATGACAGGCCTCAGAAAGACACCGCTGTCACTCAGCTGGCACCCACAGCAGGATATGATGTAATGGGCTGCAACAGATCCCTCATTACGCACCTCCCTCAAAACTTAGCTTCTAACTTAGGCCAACAGGAAATTACAGAGGTGGGAAAAGTCAGTTTCCTTTGGCGATGGATGGAGAGATTACGTACGGATTGCCCTTTCGCACACTGGAATATTCCCGATGATGATTTTGACATTGTCCTTCCCACCTCACGCTTCCCAGATGCTGATGCTCGCCTTCACTTCAGCCTTCAGGGAATGACCACTTACTCCTAAACTCCCTCAACTGTGATTTTAGCCCTTTACTTCTGGATCACAGAGGTTTACTATTGTAATGCTACAGTTTACTCCTCCCAAGGCATGTGCTCGCATCCTTTGGCTGAAAGAGCATTCATATCACTGTTGAGCCCCTTCAGCAAAGGCACTTATCCTCAATACCACCTGGGACATTAACTGACCCAAAACCTTTCTCTCACTTGTAGGCTACATATAGCACCAGGACACACCTACAAAGGTTTGTTTGTACTATTCTCTACAATATAGAATAATTATAACAACATCAAAACTATAAAATATATATTGAATTATATACCAACCAAAAAATGAAACAAAAAATATATATATATTTCTTGGGGGGTGGCAGTTCTGTGGATTGGCACTCAGAAGGTTGCTGGTTCAAATCCCGTGGTTGGAAGAATAAGGCCCTTAACCCCAATTGCTCCAGGGACTGGCTAACCCTCCTGTCTCCTCTATGCCAGTTTCGTGTGGTGGCCTCCTGGGATGCCTTTCCAGCTGTCCACTTTTCATTCATTATCTGGTCAAAGTCCTCCAGAACCATCTCTATTATGTTTAGGTCAGGTGGCGAGGTCATGTGATGCAACACTATCACTCTTTTGTAGGTGGCTTGGTGTGTCCAAACTTTTGGCTGGTACTATACATGTATGTCTGTCAGGGAGATCAAGATAGAATATGCGAAGACTACCCAGTTTCCCCAAAGGGATGAATGGACTATGTCTTTTCTAATACATACAATAAAACTATTTTAACTTGCGAGCTGCGTCACTATTACATAATGCATATTTTCTCATTATTACTTGCCGAAATGAGGGCTGACAATGCTTTTGTGTTTGATAACAGTGTTAATCTTTCTTGACATTATTTAGGATGTTTCTTGAATGAGTGATTATCCTGTCACCTGAACAAACCCACGCTTCTCCACACCGGCGTTTGTCGCTGCATCTGCGACGACTGGAGCCTTCTTTGGATGGAGGACTTTGTTAGTCAATCCCAGCGGAGGCACAATAACAGAAAGCCCATCCATGACACTGACATCATCATTATCTGTCTCTGACAAGAATGAACAGCGGCTTTGGACAACTTGGGGTGCCAAGTGTGAGGCTGACTACAGCAGTGTTTCCCAATCCGGTCTTCTGGGACCCATAGACAGTACATGTTTTTGCTCCCACCTGGAGCTGGAAAGGAGCAAAAATGTGAACTGTCTGGCAGGGAGCTGGGAGGGAGCAAAAGCATGGACCAACAGTGGATCCGCAAGGACCGGATTGGGAACCACTGCTGGAGAAGAAACTCCAGCTTCAATCAACTACACACTGGGACTCTTCTCGTGTCAAACTAAATTCCAACAGGTTACAAAATGCTTGAAAGTCTTCCAGGTGACACTGAAAATGGACAGATGCAGGTTCAACCCAGCAGCACGAAGAAAAGAGGTTCCTGTTTTTCTTTTTTTTTCCCACTTGGCATGCAAAACATATTTGGCAAATATCAGCTTCCAGTTCCAGAGGCAATACATCACAGGATGAAAATATAATATATTCACATAATACATCAATCCATCCATCTTCTGAAATTATATCCAGTAAAGGGGCACTGGGAGCCTGGAGCCAATCCCAGACAGTGCAGGGAACAAGCAACACTCTGGACATGATGCTAGTGCATTGCAGGGTATATACACACACACACACACAGTATACGGACAAAAGTATTGGGACACACCTCATTGAATTCGGGTGTTTCATTCAGACCCATTGCCACAGGTATAGAAAATCAAAGACCTAGCCATGCAGTCAGGTTTACCAGCATTTGTGAAAGAATGGGTTGTTCTAAAGATAAGTGAATTCAAGTGTGATACTGTAATAGGATGCCACCTTTGCAATAAGTCAGTTCGTGAAATTTTCTCCGTGCTAGATATTGCATGTTCAACTGTAAGTGGTATTATTGCAAAGTGGAAGCGTTTAGAAACACCACAAAGTGTCAAACCACATTAAGTAACAAAGTGGGGTCGGCGAGTGCTGAGACGAATAGTGCGTAAAAGTCGCCAACTCTTTGTTGATTCAATAACTGCGAGTTCCAAACTTCCTTTGGCATTAACCCCAGCATAAAAACTGTGTGCTGGGAAATTCATGGAATGGGCTTCCATAGCTGAGCAGGTGCATGCAAGCCTCACATCACCAAGTGCAGTGCCAAGCGTCAGATGAAGTGGTGCAAAGCACGCCAACACTGCACTCTGGAGCAGTGGAAATATGTGGAGTGATGGATTACGTTTCTCTCATTGGCAGTGTGATGGGCGAGTCTGGATTTGGCAGATGCCAGGAAAATACCTGCAGGAAAAAGGTTACCTGCCTGACTGCATTGTGCTAACTGTGAAGTTTAGTGGACACCGAATTATGGTATGGGGTTGTTTTTCAAGAATTGAACCAGCCCCCTTAGTTCCAGCGATGGGAAAACTTAATGCTTCAGCATACCAAGACATCTTGGAGAATTGTATGCTTCCAACTTTGTGGGAACAGTTTGGGGAAGGCCGTTTTGTGTTGTAGCATGATTGTGGAGCAAGGTCAATAAAGACATGATTGGGTGAGTTTGGTGTGGAAGAACTTGACTGGCCTGCACAGAGCCCTCAACCCCATCAAACACCTTTGGTATGAACTTCACGTCCAACATCAGTGATTAACCTCATAGATGCTCACTATGATGCTCATAGTGCAAAGATTGCCGATGACATATTCCAAAATCCTGGGGAAAGCCTTCTCAGATAAGTGGCAGCTGTTGTACCTGCAAGTGGTACCAATTCCATATTGATGCCCTTGGATTTAGAATCACAAAAGTTCCTGTAGGTGTAATGGCCAAGTGTCCATATACTTTTCTCCATATAGTGTATATTGTGGGCCATTTTCAGACATGAATTAGTTGCGGGTCTATGGATAGTGGGAGGAAACTGGAATTGCCATGAGGAAATGAATACAACAGAGG
>JAODKF010000002.1:3960400-3981529 GCA_026779585.1 Mormyrus proboscirostris
CCTCTGTTGTATTCATTTCCTCATGGCAATTCCAGTTTCCTCCCACTATCCATAGACCCGCAACTAATTCATGTCTGGAAATGGCCCACAATATACACTACTGTATATGGAGAAAGGTATAGGGGCATCTGTCCATTACATCTACAGGAACTTTTATGACATCCCATTCTATAGGCATCAACATGGAGTTCGTACCACTTTGTAGTTACAAATACAGCCACTCTATTGTGAAGTATTTCCCTAAGACTTTGGAGCCTGTCTGTGGGAAATTTCACCCATTTATCCAGAAGAGCATTTGTGAGGTCAGGCACTGATGTTGAACATGAAAGCCTGGCTTGCAATTTCCCGTCTAATTCATCCCAAAGTTGTTAGATGGGGTTGAGCTCAGGGCTCAATGTGGACCAACAAAGTTCATCCACACCCAACCCTGTCTTTATGGACCTTAGGCTTGCTTTATGCACTGGAGCACAGTCATGCTGGAACTTAAAAGGGCCTTCCTCAAACTGTTCCTACAGAACTGGAAGCATAAAATTGTTCCAAAATATCTTGGTATGCGGAAGCATTGAGATTTCCTTTCATTGGAACTAAGGGGACTAGCACAACTCCTGAAATCCCATACTATTATCTCTCCTACACCAAACTTGTACAGTGTACAGTGTACAGTGGGCACAATGCAGTCAGGCAGGTAACACTCTCCTGGCATCCAACAAACCCAGACTCGTCCATCAAACTGCCCGACAGAGTCTGATTTTTCGCTCCACAGAACACATTTCTACTGCTCCCGAGTCCAGTGGCAGCGTGCTTTACACCACTCCATCGGAAGCTTAACATTGTGTTTGGTGATGTGAAGCTTGTATGCAGCTGCTTGGTCATGGAAGCCCATTCCATGAAGCTCCCGCCACACAGATTCCGCTTGGGTGAGATTCTGTTGTTCCTAAACACTTCCACTTTGCAATAATATCACTTACGGTTGACCATGGAATATCTAGTACAGAAGAAGTTTCATAAACTGGTTTTATTGCAAAGGTGGCATCCTATTACAGTATCACACTTGAATTCACTGAACACTTCAGAATGATCCATTCTTTCACAAATGTTTATAAACCTGACTGCATGGCTGGGTGCTCTGTAGCAATGGGTCTCAATGAAACACGTGAAATGATTACGAGATGTGACCCAATACTTTTAGCCATATAGTGTACAGTATTATGAGGAAGAAGTGTTAGCCAGGCCCTGGTGCAACAGGGTCGTAACAGCATCACTTGGGGACCGAATTGTGAAATCAGTCTGCTGGGGATTTGAACCTATGACCATCCAATCACACAGTATGTTTACATGCACACTAGGAAAATCTAATTATTATGTTAGTCCAACTAAAACTCAACTTGCAAAGTACATGTAAACATGTTAGTCTGAAATAGGAAATAGGAATAAATTGAATTTCTCAATGTCGGACTAAGAGACCCAGATATTGAGATTGGGAGTAGATTTACTCCTGCATGTATACATTCAATTGAACTAAAACTGGCCTAGGCACTCTGTGTATGCTCCACAGTCCTCCCCCCCCCCACCCTGGGCTTTGACCTGGAAGTAAGAGAAGACGGAACACAGAAGAAGCATGGAGAATAGCAGAGATCGCATTTTTGCTACACTATGGTGTTGTCTGCCTTCGGGTAACAGCATAGCTCAAAAGGAATAGTGTGCATGTCATTTGTAACATTATTTTTTTTTAAAGTACAATGTACAGCACATATGAAATGTACAGTGCTCTAAAGGTGTCCAAATCACCGCTCAACTAAAGGGTGCTTTTCTACTGCAGCAGCTACTATAGTTTTGGTACTTCAAGAAGATACCAAAAGTACAGTACTTCAAGGTGTTGGTTTTCCACTGGCGTAAGAACTGGTAGCACAGCTGAATGACATTACAATGTGAAGTAGGGTATTTTGTACTGAATTCAAAAAATGGCTGTAGTAGGACTGGATGATGTGTGATATTAATACAAACATCGCATGTTATGCACATGCAATTCTTACATCCCTTATTATAGCACAGGGAGTTTAAGTCTCACTAAAACATTGTATTCTCTTATAATAATTTTAGCAAGCTTTCCAATTTTAATGATTATTCCTTTTCACGATTATCAAGTATCAGTTTAAAGTTTACTTCCACTGCTTTTGCAGGAGCACTGCATGTAATCTCTGAGACGATCATAATCGTTTTCATGCTTGCTGTTTAAATCACTCCTAGACGGGTTTGTAAGAAATTTATGTTGAACTCCCTTTTTGTTTCATAAATAACCCAATATATACTACAACAAAATCACATTTCTTCTTATGCTATCCTGATCTTGCTGTATCTGTTTGTGTCATTTCATTTGCCATATTGCCACCTATAATAGGAGTTGGACGTACTTTAGTCAATAAATCTGTTCCTGTCCCATGCATGTTTACTGGGACAAGGACAGTTGCCCAATTAAATGGCACAGTTGAGGTACATCCGTCGCTTCACTTAGCTGTGCATGAAAATGCAGTGAGGGACACAGCATTCCAACCCACTGAGCCTCACAACTCCCCTAAAGTCCTTAAACTCTTTGGTCTGCATTTTACACTCACTTGCATATTAAGCACACAGGCCCAAAGTGACATACAGCTCAGAGTATAGACTCAGCCAGACTCTAGAGTTGAGGGGCTGGACTGAGGGCCGAACGCTGAACCAACATGCCAATGACAGGATCGGACCCAGCGACCTTTCAATTACAAGCACACCATCCTAAGCTGCAGAGCCACAAGCCACTGCCTTAAAGCATTGATCAATACAGAGAGCTGATGTAAAATGTACTGATCTGCTGTCTGTCAGCATTTGTTTTGATCCACCGGTCTTGGCATGTTTTGTATTTGCTGAATCCTCACCTAAACAGTGAATTATATAATGACTCCGTCTAATACAGTCAGAGATCTCTGTGTTGTAATCCCTTTTGCCTTTAAATATGGTTTTCCAGTTTAAATGATTGGGCTTCTAATCACCATATAATATAAATGTCCCTCTAGTTTTATTTGAATCTTTGAAGCATGTACTGTACATAATGTATTTATTCAGTATGAAATGAGAATGGAGTTCCACTGAGATTTCTTTTTTTTTTTTACATTGTTTTATACAATACCTATTTTTTTGGATATTTATGCAATTCTGTAGTGAGAGACTGGACAAAAGAAAAGCTCAAGAAGTTTGCCAAAATACGCCCCCAGTGGTCTAGGCCCTCTTCCATGAGACTGCTACACTGACGTTATTTGGCTGGTGCCAATTGGCCTTCTGTATCAACATTGGTTACAGAAACTGTGGGAGAAAAGCTTACATATTTCACATGTTTTTTATAAACACTTTATTTTACAATGTTATTCTGTTCCAAAAATTGTATAATTTTGCCCCTTACCTTGGCTGCAGTCTAAGTTCAAATGAGAAGCATTCTTGTTCGCCAGAAAATTCCTGGGAGGGAGAGAAATGTGGACAAAATGTGGTGGAGGGTAGGCCTTCCCTTTCCAATCTTCTTACTGCACTGATCACAGGCCAGACAAGTGCCAAAGTTGTGGGAAGCAAGTTGCTTTTCAAAGTGAAGAATATCATAAGGTCGCTAAATTTTGAATTTTGAATGGGCGCTCCTTTCATCTTATACGAAGAAATTCAGGTGACAAGTTCTCTAATCAGAGTCAGAATCGTGTAATACGATCTTGAGAGTCTGTCGCTGAAAAAAAAAGCACTTTGACAGAAACAGTCAGGGTAAGCTTCTCTGCAATGATGAACACTGAACGGGTACTTCTTGCCACACATATCAAAATACCTGACCCAGAATTGCTGGAGGTTCCCAAACAGCTCTGAGAGAGAGAGTCTTCCAGTGAGTCTCGAAACATTGACCATTCATTGACATTCCCTTCACTCTAGCAGAAAGAGCTTATACAAAAGTAGAGTACAATTGTCAGAAACCAACAAAACGTCTCAGATGTCAGACTGATTGTTTCCAATTGGTGAGTATGACAGAAATGAGAGACAGAGCACAATTTGAGTGTCATCAGGATAATTGTGACTACACTGGAGATACATTCTGTATTTAATAAAGAGGGGGTGGACCTTCATTTTCTTCAGGGAGAAAATAGTGACAAACTCTTTTGTTATACAGAATCTACAGTAACACATTAGAGTGAAGCTCTGCTGATTACAGGGCACTGATTAATCTTTATTTGTCAGCATACATGTGTAGAGCTGGCATAGTGGCTCAATTGGTAGCCTTGTTACCTCAAACATCTGATGGTTTAGCCGTATCAGTCCTCACTCTACTCTGTGAATGTTGAATTGGCACATTCTCCTCATGTTGTGTGCCCACTGGAAATTCCAGTGTGCTCTTGCAGTCCAGTCATGCAGTCAGGCTAACTGGCATCTCCCAATTACCCATATTGTATGACTTTGAGTGTACGTGCCCCAGTGACCCCTGCCTAGTGCCCTATGTTGCCTGGGAGAAGCTCCAGATTCACCTCGTTAGAGAAGAACAAGCTTGTCACGTTCATGCTGTGCATGACCCATCTACAAACGTACATGTTCAAAATGAATCTGGCAAAGGAACCAGCTGGACACAACCAATCAGTTGATTTTATGAGATCAAACTGTGCGTGTAGGGAAAAAGGGGGAGGGATTTAAGTGCATATGTGTGTTGGTGTGTAACCTTCTGAGTGTATGATTATCACTAAGGTTTTAAATGGGTTTAAAGGGTGTTTAAATGACTGCTGATCTAAACTTGAATGGTAAATATTAGCAACCATAGCCTCCATATTCTTCACCTTCATCCTCCTCTTCCTCTTTGTCATAATGAGTAATAGAGACAAGATGCATTCTGGTTCCTCCTCACAGAGCACCGGTCAGCCCCTGCTTATTGAACTAGGGAATTCACAATGAAAAATGTGAAGAGATCTGTCACTCATCCGATTGTGCTTATTTGACTGTGTTCTGGTAACTGTGGACGGTGGAACAACGGCAGCTAGTCGAATCATAGCTGCTCTCTGGATTCAATTACCTTTGTTGGGTTTTTATAATGTTATTATAGCACCATGAAGCAGATGCCACTGTCAGGGGCAAACCAGATTTCACTGAAGCCTTGCAGTGAAATGTATGAATCTGTCAACATATCCAGTGGCAGGAAAAAGCAATTAAAAAATAAAAGTGAAGCACGGGAGGGTACTCCTGACCGCTGATGGATCATTATAACCTTTATAGCATTTATTTCTATTTATTTTTTAATAACAAAGTCATCCATGCACAGAAAGAAGCCATTTAACAACAACGCCTCACCTACACACCAAGAAATCTGCGCTGGAGCTGAAAATGAGCCTTTTCATAAAAATAATCTACTTATATTTATATGACCCATTTGTCAAAAAAAAAAATCAATCAGCTGTCATTGTTGTTTCTGGCTTTTGTTGTTTTGATGAAGAGGGAAACAATCATATCTAATTCAGTGTTCCGGTACTATAATGGAAAATATAACAAAATTGAACCTACAGTAACCAAGACGGGACCATAGTATGAGGGAAAATAAATATCCCTTTTCTTCCTTTAAAATATCCACTCTATTTAGCTGGAAAAACAGTGTCACTTGTGTATGATAAGTGTAAGTTGCCAGGATAGTGGTTAAAGTTATATGAGAAACTTAAGAATATATGAGTAAGGGAAAGATATATGATGACAAATTCATTTTCTTATGGTTCCTGTGAATTGCTTCAATAAAAAAATCCATTTGTAAAATGAATAAAATGTGAAAATGTATCTTTTGTACTCATTATGGATTAAAAGAACTGCACAGTATCAAATAAACAACACTATCCTGTGTTTCACACAAACGGCTGCTTGTGCATTTGAGTTGGAAACTTCTGTTAAGCAGATAAACATTAAAGCACAAATTCCGTAACAGGAAGTGCTTTATCTGAATAAGTCAGGTGCAAATTCCGTAACAGGAAGTGCTTTATCTGAATAAGTCAGGTACGCAGCTAGGAATGGTGTGCGATGATTATGTGGCGCATGACTATATAGGACTTATGTCTCAGATAGTGTTGAAAAATCTCCCTTTTTATCGGGTTTTATCAGCTGATATTGAAGGAGGTGAGCAAAGTTAGCTATGGGCCTCAAAATGGCTAATGCAAAGCATAGGGTAGAGAGCAGTATGATCCACAAACCTAATGCTAAGTTAAAGGAAGGATCAGTATATCCAATTGACATGCCTTTTATTTTTCTTTTCACAACCGATCACAACCACAGCCTGGAAACCTAAATTGTAACTAAGACAGTGAAAACATAAATCATAGAAGGTCATGTGATAGCCAGTTTACAATAAATTTTCTCAAATTTTTCACTTAGATACAAATTCTGTTATACAGTGTGTTTCAATATATTTGGGTAACATTATTTTAGACGACGAACAATAAGCAAACTCACGAGCTGATGAAAGTCATATTAAAAGAACAGACCTGACGGAAATGCACTGACATCAAAACCTCTTCATTATTAAAAGCCTTTTTTTCTCATATGTCAGTTCATGGGTCTCCATCCGTTTGATTGAGAAGATAAAATATAATGTTCCAAAAGCGGTCTCAAAATTCCCAAAATTGTCACTTGGATACGGATAAAATATATGAACACCAGTCAAATTCAGTTCGGGATTGTGAGGGCATATTCAGACATAGAGAAGATCAGGGTTGTCCTCCATGTAAAGGAGGAAGTATGGCCTTAGGCAAACTAAGACAGTCATCTGATCCAACAGACGGGTACTGTTCCATGTCCATGACGATGAAGCCCCTACATAGACATGGCGAGTCAGCCTGCTAATGACATCCTACATTGGCAAACTGTCCTTGATATACCACCTTCAGGCTGAGGATACTGTAGTTATGAATTTGAATTCACCTCAACCGTCACTTTATGAGGATTCAGGAAGAGGAGTCAAAGACAAAGAAAGAGTGAGAGAAAAAGAGAAGACCAGTCTCTGCAATAGAAGCCCAAGTCTTTTATCACCAAAAAGCCTCAGGACTGTAAATTACAAAGAGCAGCCACTTCAAAATTTAACCACAATGTAGTATTGCATCACCTGTATGAATACTTGCACAAAGGAATGTCCAGGGTTGAATATAATTCTAAACCCCTTCAATCCAATTTTATTTACCCTGTGAATCCTACTAGATCTGTTTTCTCCATTTAATCGAATGTTGCTGCAAGTCGTGTATGAATGATTTAAAGAATATTCTTAAAATAACATTATTGGAATAACTTGTCCATATGTAGCTATTATTCAGATTACTGTTTCATTTTCTCCAGGTTTCCTGTACTGTACGTCCAGTTTACTTGGTTGTGGTTGCAACATACCTCTGTTCTCTATGCAACGCTCTATGCAACGCTGCCTGTAAAGCTCTTAATGAGGACTTACTTATGTTTATTTCTTAAATTTGAAACAGAACATGTAGAGCATTTTCTTTTGTTATATGGAGTATAATTTCCATCGACATTCCTGAGCTGACACGGCGTCATGTAGTGTCTCAGGGGGCTAAAATCCCACTTCTGAACTCGCATGAGTCGTTTTCTCACATTTCTCTCTTTGCAAGGCTTAGGTCTACATTCCCCAGTTTCCTTTGGAATGCACATATGTAAATTTCCCATACTCTGGGAGTGTATCCCCTGCCTCGTTCCCTGTGCCGCCTGTGTCATGGATCAGCCCAGTGAAATCCCGTCAATGTCTTTCGGGGATCACGCCCTAAATCACTGGTTATTCCAATTGGTCACACCCTTTTACCAGCTGTCGGTTCTCTTTGATTACTCCACTATTTAGGCTCCTGAGGTGTGCTGAGCACATGTGACATCATCTCAGTTTGCAAAATTTGAATCTTCTCTCGTATGATTATCTGCTTACTGGTTTTCTGCTTCGGCTATGTTTCTAGTCTCTGAGTTTGCCCAGCCCCCTGATCTCTGTTTGTGCCTTGCCTGATCTTCACCGATTTCACTGACCATCGTCTGCCTGACCTTTTGGATCCTGTTTTTTTCGCCCGTGATGGTTTTGGACCAGGATTGCTTGACTCAGATTTTCCCTGTGACATTAAAGCCTTTCATTTAGTTTTCCATGTATCCGCATTTCAGTCCTTATTTACTCCCTGCACTTCCTCCCAGCCTGGGATAGGCCTCAGGCTCAGGCTGTGTTGGATAAAAGCTCGGGGGGGGATGGATGAATTTAACTACTTAAATAACTACTGGATGTTAAAAAACTTTCAGGAAAGAAAAAATGTTTTTATTACTGAGTATCTTTCAATGTTTTTATTATATTATATTATATTATATATATATATGATCTTTTTTCTCTTATCTCATAGGTTTTACAATATAACTTCTTTTAAGTGAAAGTTTCACATCAGTACTATCATGTTAATTTACGAGATGCTCGTTTCCAAAATTACGTACAACTAACCAGTCCTTGGAGCAATTGGGGTTGAGGTTCTTGCTGAAGGGCATCAAAGGTGAAATTACTCTGCAGAACATGGGATCATGGGATTTGAACCAATGACCTTCTAATTACTAGTACAGCACCCTTGTTATTATAAATTGTTGCTGTTATTATTATTACTAGAGAAAACATGTTTGATTGAAATTTTTCACAATT
The DNA here is from genome assembly GCA_026779585.1 of Mormyrus proboscirostris. Classification (NCBI taxonomy): domain Eukaryota; kingdom Metazoa; phylum Chordata; class Actinopteri; order Osteoglossiformes; family Mormyridae; genus Mormyrus; species Mormyrus proboscirostris. The sequence goes on from JAODKF010000002.1 coordinate 3,969,081, forward strand.
TCTTACAGTAATAAACTTGCTGAAGAACCATGATGGCAGATTTGAATGAAAGAAATACTGACAATTACAGACCAAAAAGCCATCTCACAATCATTATCAGATAAATAATTACTAAACTGAGCAATTTTAGATTTTAGTTTTTGGGAAGTATCAGACCAATATGCCTGCAACATTCATTTTCACAGTTGCAATGTATTACAAGTCACGACTCAGCTGTCTGGATAGCACACCCAGCCGACACAAGCACTGTGCAGCGTGAAGAGGTCTGTAGATTCAAGGGCGTCTCGACCCCTTTTGCAGATCCATCTGCAATAGGCATACGGCTTCTGGCTGTGACAGACATATGAATTCACTATGAGACTGAGCTGTACTCTGAGAAAGGAATGAAGCAGTAAAGCTTTCTTCTCAAGAATATCCGGCATTTGTCCAGTATACCCAGTAATGAGTGACAGAAATTAAATGCCCATTCCTTAAGCGAAGGCCAAAGATGTTGAATTGCAGGCTCAGTATGTGACTGCCTGTAGCCAACAGAACAGTGCGTGGCAGCCTTTTCTGCCTTTATTAATGCATTCATGCGCAAACGCTATGAATTCAGTATTGCATAAAACTAGATTATGCTTTTGTTTCATATTTATAAACCTCACTTAATAGTTTTCTTGTTTTAAACTTATTCTTTGAAAATAGATTTCCTGACAGCTTGGGAAGAAAATCATTTATATCAAAGTAAATTTCTCTTGTACCAATGTATTCACATCAATTAATGAAAAATACACTGGCCTGAATTAACTGTATGGGCATTGGGGCCCAGGGGCAAATCAGAGCAACCCCTCACACGCCCTCTGCCTTCCCATTCACGAATGTTTGTATTCAAGTTAAGGCCTTTTAATATCAATAAACTTAATAAAATTGCATTTTTTTTTAATCCGGCACGTTTTCAATGTTACATACATTTCAAAATTTCAAGAACCACCAGTCAGTTCTGCTTCTTTCTCACAAGATGTCATGTGCAGGGTAAATGAGTGTGTTGCTAGCTAGTTTTAACATTAGTTAGCTGGCTTAAAATAAAAAATAAATAAAAAGCTAATGTAAAATAGGAGCAGGTGAGGGCCCTTTGAGGTGCTGTTGTCCAGGGGCATTTAATACTCTTAATCCAGGTCTCACAATACATGTCAATTAACTAATTGTTGTTATCAGTTTAATGTGGCAATATTAATCTACAGTACCGGAGAAAAGTCTGCACACATCAATTAAAAGACATTTCTGTTTCAGCAAGACAATGACTGTAAACACACCTCAAAGTTATTTAGCAAATATTATCTTGTGAACATGGAAAGAGATGGAGTGCTGTGACAGAAGACCTGGCCCCCACAACCCCCCACCTAAACCCTACAGAGCAGCTTTGGGATGAGTTTGATTGAAGAGTAGGAGCAAGGTAGTCAGCTTGTACCCAGAACTTGTGTAAACCCCTTCAGGACTTTTTGAGAAGCATTCCAGGTGGCTACATCTGGAAGCTGCTTGAAAGAATGCCAAGAATCTGCAATGCTGTCATTGAAGCCAAAGGGAGGGGGGGGGGGTTATTTTGAAAAGTCTGAAATTTGAGAAAATTTTGAGATGTTGAACACTTCTGTTGGTCGCTGCAATATTTGATATGTATTACTTCATAGCCCTGAGGCCTTTTAGCATACCAGAATAACAGCTAAAATAGAGACAAATGCATTAAAGGCAGGTGTGTACAGATGTTTGAGTGATACTGTACTTCCCAGGGGGTCAGTGTGTGCCAGCCTTAGGTGTCAGTGAAAAGTTGGGTTTCAAGCTGGGAGTGAAACTAAGGGCAGCAGTAAGGAACCATGTTGACATTCAACCAGCTGTAAAATCAGCTGCACTGCTGACCTTGGAGATAGTAAACATTGGGTGGCATCATGTCAGGTTTGTTTCTCTTCTGGGGTGGAATCTGGCATCCTTTTACAGCGCTCAGCCTCAATGCGTCCCTCTCAGCTGACTTAATAGAAAGAAAAGCCACATTCTTTATCGGCGTTATTGATGGACACATTTGTTCTTAAATGTTTGTTCATATCCTTATTCTGTTTTTCCATTTAAAGCTTTTTTCCTGTACAGTTGAATGGCATCAAACTTACTGCATTCAAATGATTCATAACCCATAACCCAAATACCTACAGACACGCACCTTTTCATACATTATTCATACATGTATGGAGTCCATCCATGAAGACTTCTGACTGTGATTAGCCATTGTCATGTATGTATGAAATTGGGGTGACCAGAGGAAGACATTTCAGGTCCAGAAAGTAAAAATCTGGTCCAAGATTTTGTTTCAACCAAGGAAGTGAGTACTCTGTATCTATGTCTCTTTATGTTTAGCTGGTTGGTTGAAACAAAATCTTGGTCAGGATTTTTACTTTTTTGACCTGAAATATCCTGGTGGTGACATATACCAGTCGTCTTTTCTACCCCTAGTCCTACTAATGAGAAGCTTTTCAATGAAGAAATCTGTAGCTACATCACCAAATGATCTTAAGCAGCTTATCATTTTTTCAGTGATAACTACAGGTTATTTTCCAGAATTAAGTTCTGAAACCCAGCTGAGACTTTTTTCAGCTACCTTTAGGTTAAAATTCATTGTTATTAACCGCTACGGATACAGATAAGATAACAGGAATCAACAGTGCTTGGTTTTTTTGTGGAAGGAGTCTTTGCTCTTTACTTTGAATGAGGTACTTATGCTGAATTTCCTTGTGATATATTCAGAGCCAGTGTTTAATTAATTCGCCTTTACAGTTTCTCTGAATTAAATATACATGCTATGCATATTCTGCTGAACATATTTAGGATAGCGGCTGAGGTCAGGTACGTTTCATTTTGTCAGTGGGGATTGAATTTTGAATGTTTTAGTTGCTTTCATAAAAGGTACAAATAGCTATGTCCTGTATCTTATGATCTACATCTGTATCCACAAGATTCACCATCTCTTATCGAACAGGCACTCATTACCCTCTGCTGTGCCCTGAAGATCCGGCTCTAACTCTTATAAGTCAGTCTTAAGCTACTCTTGACAAAGACCCCTTAGACTCAGATACTATATTGATTGTTCTATCGCCAGTAAATTTACTATTTTGTTTCATGATTAGGTAATTCAGTCTGAGCTTATTCATTGTATGGTCATTGTATGGTAAATGTCACCCATGTATCTTTTTTTTCACGATTTTGAATTTGGTTTTTATGGATTGACTTCAGATTTATGTTAGGTGGACATCGCCTGTGCAATAGCATAGGTGATGCTGGAGGCTTGACGCTTTGGAGATGTTTCTCAGCAGCGAATGGAAATCTTGGGAAGGACTGAAAGGAAACGGATGGACCAAAGTACAAGCAATCATGAGGAAAAACTTGTCTCAGTCCAGTAAAGACTTAAAATGAGTAAAAATGCATCTTTCAGCACAACGCCAAAGCTACACTGGAGTGGCTTAAAAATAAGAAAGCGAATGTCTTTCAGTTGACCAGTCAGAGTCCTGACTTAAATCCTATTAGGGGGTCTGTGGAAAGACTTGTGGGAAAACTGCTGTCCATAAGCGATCTTCAAGCAACTTGGGAGAGCTTGAGAAAATCTGCCAAGAATGGGCGAAAATAGAAAACTCCACATGCAAAGTTTGCAGAGACTTAACCAAAAAAGGCTTGTGGCTGTAATTGCAAATGTACATGCTCAAAATTATGGGTATTTTTTCATTTAATAGGTTTTGCTGACATTTACTGCAACTTATTTTCTTTAAGAAGTCTTCATTTTGGATGTTGAGGTCTTGAACAAAAAAAGTCTACCGAATTATGCAGACACATTTATTATTTAGAAAGTTAGAAAGTGTTGAGACACTTATACATGGAATTGCAAAACCTGGCAGATTATCATAATTCAGCCCTTTTTATTTCTTCGTTATATTTATCTATCTTGAAAAGTGTGTAGGCAGAGTAATAATATGTCTTATCCATGTTGCTATAATAAAATGATGCGTATAATTTGATTGTGTGCAAACAAATTTTTGTAGTAAGCAAATTCACTATTTTTCAATTTTTAGCACTTATTTTAATTTTATTTTCAACCATGCATTGTTTTAAAACCTGAAAGCATGGAAAGATTGTATTTCTTTATTATTATGTGTACAATTTTTTAATATTATTTATAGTATTTCTCATAACACAATTTTTATTAGCAAAATTATAAAACACCAATATTTATCGAGACCAGTACATATATGTAAATAGACAATGATGTTTTATAATGCTGTTATTTATTTATTTTTTTGTTTGTATCGTTTGCTGAGAGTGTAACATTTACCTTTGACCTGCATCTGGTGCCAGAAAAACGCTAGGCTGTTTGTTTAAGGTTATTGGCTTCTCCATTAAGACATGGTAAACAGGAAACAGATGCACCAGGTGGAGAGGAGATACTCCAAGGGGATTGTTTTATTATCAAGCAAAAGTGGGTATCATAAGCGGTGCACAAAAACACAGCACAGAATGAAGGCCGGGTCAACAAAAAGAGCACTTTGCGTTCAGGCCCATATGCATTTGAATGCATCTTGAAACCATTAAATAAAGCAAAACCACAGAGTAAAAAATTAATTAAATATTTTTTATTTGTTTAGCTACTGTTCACTTTGCAGGAGGTCTTAAATCGACACATCAGACTTCCAACTTGGAATAGGCATGAGCAAATTAATATTGATGTATACATGCACAGCTGACTTCCTTCTTCATTTTTCCCAGATGGTTGATTTTTGGGTTTTAAGTGAATGAACCGCCACTGTAGGTGCATTAATGAAGGTTTATTTAATGGGGAGCCGTGATCGACCGAACTGAACCAGGGCGCCTGATGGCTTCCCTCCCTCAGCCTTATGATTTGCACTCGGCCTCTACTCATTGCAGACAGATGGAGAGCATCGGTTTGGGGCAGAACTTACAGGATGTGCAACCCCAACCCCCCCGCCCAGCTGCCTCAGACCTGATAGTGATACATCTGTAAAAGAGATTATCTTAGGCAAACAAGCACAGAGCTGTTTTTATTTTTAGTAGTGGATTTTCAGATCCACATGTTTCTTGAAAATGACCGTCACTTCCCACTGGAATAGTAATTCAGGGCTCTAAGGAAAGCTGGTTTAAATGATTACCAAGTGCAGTCTCTGGGTAATCCGTGTTTATCAATAGACTGAAGCTTGTCTGTGCTGCTTTTGTTATCAGCGGTATGGATTTCTGCGCCTCACTTCCTCTCGCACCTTCCCACCCGCCGTTTAAGATCCTAAAAGCCCAGCGAATGCACGGAGCCTGGTGCTGGAGAGCATGAGCCTACGGTGGCCTAACTTGTTACCGCTGCCTTCTTGAAGCCTTAAATGGCCAGGATCGTCACCCCTCTCTGGGTTTGTCTTCCTGATATAATAGGTGATTTTTCATATGCAGGAAAAACACCCAAGCTTAATATTTGGCAGATGTTGCCTATTCGTTAGCGGCACAAAATTTTAATCCATGGCAACGTTGATGAAACTCAGTTGTGAAATGGAAGGAAATAAAATGTCTGCTTCTAGGAGACGTACCTTTGAGAGAACAAAATATATCGGTAACTTGGGGTTAGAACTGGGAATAACACTGAGCGAGAAATAGGCCTTCATGACAGCCCAAGGTTTCTTTCTAATTTCTGGATGAAATAACAGAATGCACAGTTTCCCTGATTGAGGCATCGCCTTCGTGTGTAGAAATGTGGCACTTAGCGGTGACCAAAATTTCAGAAGGAGATGTAGGCAGGAGCATTTGGTGTAACTTTTTAATGAAACACTTTCCAGGCGGATCTCTGCAGAGCGAGCGTGCAATCGGGGTTTGATGCTAACAGATAGGCGAAGGACATGCGCATGATTGACAAGCTCGGTCCTTTTAGTTAAGCCATACTTTAGTCTGAGGGGCTTTAATCTTTTCTCTTCGCTTGACTTCACAAAATGGGCATCATTAAACGTGCTTCTTTTGGATCATGCACATGGATCTTAGCGATTTTAATGCGAGACCTTTATTGTTGAGCTGCGTTTAGTTGTCTGAGATTAATGGTTCTGCTGAAGAGAATGTCCAGCTGACCTTTAAATCACAAAGTTGTCAAAGTTTACACATGCCTGTAAGATCTGAAAAAAACCTTTAAAATTCTTTATTCCGTGCTTAATTAAACATGATCTTAGAAAAATATCCTGCAGTTGAAAATTGAAAAGATTGCGTTTAAACACAGATAAATACATTTTTTGGAGCAAAGAATCAGTTTAATTCCCTGCCAGGAGTTCAAAGAGATATTTGTTGAACTATAGAGCTGGAAAAAAGATTCTGGAAGGAACTACACCCATTGGCATGCGGAAACAAATGTTTGCTACCCTTTTCTAAAGGTCCCTTATTGATATTTCATTTCATTGTTTTCCCATTTCAATACAGAAGGGTTGCCATGGTGATTCATGTCACAATCACGTGAATGCATTTAAGATGCAGTCTTCCTGTGATGGCACAGAAAGTCTCTTGTGTTTGTTTCTTTTTGTTTAACTTCTGATGTGTCTGTGACTGCTGCTGGCTTGTCGCATTAGGCATGCGTCTGTGTGCAGTTCTATTGGTGTGCATTCAGAATGTGTGCGTGTGCCTGAATGAGCCCGTCTCTGTTTACCGCGGTTTCAATAGTGTGTTCTGTGTGAGCACCAGGCTATGATTAGTGAAGCTAAAATGGAATGTAATGAATCTCTTGTGTAACTCTAAAGCCAAACTTAAATATTGGATATAAAATGAAATATCAAATTACGAGGGGCACTTCCACACGGACGAACAAAGGTGTGGGGCAGTTGGAGGCTTATTAAACAAGTCCAGCATAAATGTAGGCAATACTTCTTTATGGATGAAATAAGCAACCCGCAGAACTCTACACTCCCAAAGCATAAAGAAAATGCACCAAGAAATCGCTCCAACTTTGTTTCCTAGTCTGGTCCTTGGGAACCCGGAGTCGGTCCATGTTTTTGCCTCCTCCGAGTTCCCTACCAGACAGTCCATGTTTTGGGAGCAAAAAGGCGGACTGTCTGTGGGCCCCTGAGGATCGGATAGGAAAACACTGCTTTACAAAACTGGGGAGTTCTTCCTAAACACTGTCACTACTTTCCTGTAATGTTCAAGTAACCTTCCTGGTACTTATTTTGCAGTGTAAGATAAATACACTTACAAATTCTGATTTGAAAGGTTCCACATTTTATTATTGCAATGTTAACTGAAACATAAATGAAAAGTTGAAACTAAATATTCATTAAAAACAGTGCCACAAACTAATTAAAGTAAAACTGACAAGGCAAAATATGTATATACAGAATAAAATTCGAATAATACAACACATAACATAACGAGTGCATGTATCGATGTTTACTGCCTATTTTTCAGTGATAATGACTATATCTGCAGTTGACATTCCCCAAGAGGATAGACAAGGTTGTGATCTCCATTCGCACAGGAAGCTGTCAGCGCTGTCACACAAGTTGTCCTTCATAGTGATGGGCAGTGATAAATGTTAACTCTGCATCCTGAATGAAAGGGCAGCTCTCTGCATGCTTCGTCAGTGCCATAAAAGCAAATTCCACAGTGACTAGATGGGACCTAAGCATTTGTTGGACCTGCGATGTTCTCTCCTTTCTTGCCACCTCTGTCTGTCTCCCTGTCTGCTTCACTGCTTGATATGAATGTCCCTTTTATGCTCTGAAAGAAAGAGGGTTTATTGCTGTCCATGTTACCAGTAGCAGAAAAGATTCCTATGTTGCAAATGATGTATTTTGGGGGGGGGGATGAATAAATAAAAATAAAAAATATATTTAGATTGGGCGACATTGTGGTGCAGTGATTAGCACTGCTGGGTTTGAGTCTCTACCTAGGTTACATGTGTGTGGAGTTTGCATGTTCTCCCTGTGTCGTCATGGGGTTTCCTCCGGGTACTCCGGTTTCCCCCCACAGTCCAAAGACATGCTGAGGCTAATTGGACTTAATAAATTGCCCATAGGTGTGCATGTGTGAGTGAATGGTAACAGTGTGTGAGTGTGCCCTGCGATGGGCTGGCCCCCCTGTCCAGGGTTGTTCCCTGCCTCATGCCCATTGCTTCCGGGATAGGCTCCGGACCCCCCGCGACCCAACAGGATAAAGCAGGTTGGAAAATGAATGAATGAATATTCTTGAATACTTTTAATTCTCGCTTAATTGAAAGTAAGTTTTTTTAAAAAGCAGAAGGAAGTTTTCCAGTTTTAATTATTAGGAAAGTAAGAATATTGCATCCTCTCTGTAATAATTCCAGGATTAAAGCAACAGCTGCATGTCATGCGAAATAGGTGATTTCCTATTTTAACCAAGTTAATGAACGATGAACAAATGAATTAAACTTCATTCACCAGTAAACATTTTCAGAGCATCACTCCTATGAATATTTGTGTTTAGTGGAAGAATATTTTGACAAAATCTGCAATTTATTGAAAAATATATAGTAACACTTTACTTGAGGGGCACAAATGCTGTAACTTATTTAGAATTCAAGAAAATATTCATGAACTAATTTACTGTAGTTCTTGCCTGAATTACATGAACCACCATGGCTGATTAATGATTACCTGACATGGGATCAGTACGAACCTAACATTTAGTTTCTGGGTAATCAATACAATAAGTAAGAGTGTATTACTACATTATTTTTCAAGTCAAGTAGGTTTTTAATGTTATTTTTAACCATACACAAAGTACAGTACACAGTTAAAAACAAAACAGCGTCTCTCTTGGACTAAGGTGATACATAAAGTAACACAAGACTAATGCATAACAACCCAAGTCAGGGGTAGCCAATCTTATCTGTAAAGGGCCTGCTCGCCCTTCATCCTGTGACGTCCCACCTGCCTGCCCGCTGCCTGTGACGCCTCCACTACCTATGGCATCTTTCTTGTCTGCTCGCCATTCTCCTGTCTGCCCTGCTGCTGTCCCGCCATAAAAAGCAGCACCAGCTCTTGTGAGCCATAAACTGCCCTTTTCCCACAATGAGGCTGGCAACTTCAGGTTAACTTAAGGTTTGCCATCTCGCTCCTTCGACTTCCTCTGCCGGCCCCTAGAGGATGGGCTCCCCCTTTGAGTCTGGTTAGGGTTGGGCTTCCTCTGCCGGCCACTGGAGGATGGGCTCCCCCTTTGAGTCTGGTTAGGGTTGGGCTTCCTCTGCTGCCCCCTGGAGGATGGGCTCCCCCTTTGAGTCTGGTTCTTCCCTAGGTTTCTTCCTTCTAGGGAGTCTTACCACTGTCACCTCTGGCTTGCTCACTGAGGGCTTTGGGTGGGGATAATGTACGGCACTTTGAGAAAATGTAGTGTTGTGCAAAATGTGCAATACAAATACAATTGAAAATTGTATCCAGTTTCTTATCCCTCTGGTGTCGGTGGTCATGCCCACAGGACCAAAAGTAAATATCACCAAACCATTTTAACCTTAGAAAACTAGTTTTTGTCATAGAAATGTTGAAATGTTTAAACCCCCCCACCCAAACCCTTGAACGGTCTACTACTACTTGTGGGCAGTGCTGGCTTGATGGTTAGGGAAGCACACTTGTAATCAAAAGATTGTAGGTTTGAATCCCCTACCAGCAAGTCACCACTGCGGTACCCTGAGCAAGGTACCGTCCCCAAGCACTGCTCCCCGGGCGCTGAATTAGCTGCCCCCTACTATGTCACAAAAGTCACATGTGGGTTAAATGCAGAGGACACATTTTGTTGTTGTTGTGGTGTGTTAGCAATGACCACTGATCACCGAATTCGAAATATATTTACATAGAAACTGAGTATATTTAATTCTGAGACATCAATATATTTACAGTACTGTATTTTGACATTCGGCAATGACCAATAAGAGGGACAGCACAGTAGCTATGTGTGTCGTACTGCTGTCTTGCACCTCAGGCTTGGGGGTTCAAATCCAGACCCTGTTCTTTTTATGTGGAATTTGAATGGTTCCCCTGCACTTGTTTGGGCTAGCTCTGACTACTTTGGGCAGTGGTGGCTTAATGGTTAGGGAAGCACACTTATAATTGAAAGATTGCTGCTTTGAATCCCTGAGCAAGGTGCCCCCCCCCACCCAAGCGCTGCTCCCTGCTATGTCACATTGTCACGTATGGGTTAAATGCAGAGGACACATTCTGTTGTTTTATGTTGTGGTGTGTCAACAATAACCACTGATCACCAAATTAGAAAAAATAATGTATAATTAGACTATGGTTTCCTCCTGCACTCAAAAGACACACAATTAAATCAACTTGTGTCCCTGGTGCTGTGTAGGTTCTAGGCCCCATTGTGACCCTAATCATGATAAGTGGTTGGAAGATGGATAGAAGAAAATGCTATATAAGTACTGCAAAACAAAATGCTCAATATAGTAAACTTCCATTAAAAGCTTTGCCCATGCATATACTATCATAAAAATAGGCTTTATAAAAATACTCTTAAAATAGGTTTAAGGAGAGTGATAAGTACAGCAATTACAAAGGATTTTTACTGTGCTGCAGCGAAAATGGCCTCCACAGCAAAGTGACAGAAATTTTCCATCTTTTAAAAACAGTACACCTATATACATACTTTTGGCCCTGTTAGCACAGCTAACAATGTAAAATAGTGTTCAGGTCAGAGTCATACTATACAGTATATTTTAATGTTTTTTGATGAACAGACAAGGAACTATTTCTAGATTTTGATTATTATCTTTACAGACTCAGTAAAACCTCAATTGCTATAGGCAAAGATTAATGAATTCCAGGTGTATATTTGCAAGTACAGACGCTCCTCTACTTACGAACCTTCAACTTACAACTTTCAGACATACGAACGAAAAGAACTGCAAGTCCAAATTGCATTCATTAGGCTCCCGTTTTCCTGTCCGCAACATCAAAGTTTGTTCTGCATGCAATTCTGCCTAGTAAGAATTCTGGCCACTACTCCCGCTGCACAGCAGCATAGCGTGCGTGCTCCCAGCATCCTATTTCTTTGTACTTGCGCATTGGTAAGACGTGCTCTCGAGATCAAAGTTTACTTTGTTTTTATTGCGAAATATCCTGTACATCCATTATCCGTTTTTGTTTTGCATATTATTAGTGATGTGTTTTAGGATAAGAAAATGTGTTGACTTTATATCATACTGTCATGCCCCGGTCGTCCGAGCCTCCCGTGTGCCATGCCGCCTCATTTACCTCGTGTGGAATCCCCGTGTTACCAGCTGTTTCAAGTCATATTGATTGTTGCTGTTTATTTAAGTCCGCGTTAGAGTATGTATCCCGGTCATTAACGTCTTGAGGTCGTTTTCATGTTCCTGAGTGTGTTTCCCCGAAATAAACCCCTTGTTCACCTGATTTCGCTGGTACCTGTGCTACTTCCCCGTGCTGAATGCGTGAGAGAATGACTGGACTCGGGAAACACACTGTAACACGGGTTACACAAGACTAATTAACACACCTAGAAACAGCTGATGACACAAGGGTTCCACCTGATTTAGTGAGGGGGGCGTGGCACACAGGAGTATTGGCACGAGAAGGGCATGCTTACTTATGCATGTAGATTTGAGTAGCCTTAAAATTTTGTTGAATGACGACTTACGAACATTTCACGTTACGAACGACCATTCGGAACATATCTCGTTCATAAGTAGAGGAGCATCTGTATATATAAAGTCTGGCTTTATGCAGCTCTGTCCGCTACTGAGGTAGCACCCATGTGTTGAGAGTAATATTGGGTTTGAAGCAGTGCCTTTATTTCCACTGCTTAGCTCTCTAGGGGTTTCTAGGCTTTGCATCATCCTCATGAAGGGAGTCATCATCAAGAAGTGTTCCGTGGAGTCCAGGGGATACGTGGTGGAACGTGCCGGAACAGGTCCACCGCACTGCTTTTCAGAGGGTGCCCCTGATTGGTCAAAACTGGACTGCCTTTCTGCATCCTACAGCCTTGGTTTGCCAAATCCAAGAGACACCAAACACATACCTAACATTTTGCTCTCATCTAGCACCAGCAACAAGAAGTCGGTCATCTAGCACCACCAAACGCGGAATGTTCAACTAATTTTTGCCTATGATTCTCCTATGGTAAGTTTTACAAAAACTGTCTCATAATGTTTAGAGAACATTCTCTTCAGGTTATTATGCATCAGAATGATTCCCAAACTTAAAATTTCAATGTTACATAAACGTTCCTATAACATTTATGGAACCTAATTGGATCGTTGTCATAAGGTTTTCTAAAAGTTTTTTATATTGCAATGGTTAAGGTAATGTTAATACAACCAAGGGTTTTCCCAGGGTTATATTTCCTGGTAAACCATAGGACAGGGCTCTTCAACTCTGGACCTCGATTCCAAATCCAGGCCTTGTTTTCAGTTCTCCCAGGTAGTTAGTTTA
>JAODKF010000002.1:3987549-3999992 GCA_026779585.1 Mormyrus proboscirostris
TAGCATAACATTTTTAAATGCCTGACATATTCATATTTACATTCATTGCATTTTAACAGATAAATATATATATATATTTCAGGGACTGGATTTTCTTGTCAATGAGTATTTTTTTTTACCTGAACTGGCAAACTGGACTTTTTTTGTCTAACGATTCCATCTAGAATATATAAGAATATCCCTTTGTGACAACTAGTTTAAACAGACCGATACATTATACATTCAGGAAAAGATATAGGACCTTAATCAGAGATTTGTGAGAGTACATAAGACATTATGTGAACATATAATAAGGGAATAAAAATCACTGGAAGCCAATAGAGTTCTTTAAATCTATAACTGTGTGCACTACCCTCTTTGCGTCTCAAAATGAACATCTAATTGCTGTGGGTTTCTGTTCAACATGAGCAGTGTCACGTTTAATTGTCATTTCCTCTGGCCACTTTTCCAAAAACGATCATGTTGCATGCGGGGAGGGGAGACTGGTGAAAGCTACTGACTGCGTGCCGGATTCGCTGGGATGTCTCTGCCTGCTGTTCAGAGCACGAGCGGCCGTACCTTCACAGAAAGGCCACGGCTCTCACGGCACAAAGTACTTCTCACTTTCACGCCCCGGGCTTCGGTCCGCTTCAGTATAACGGATCTGAATATGACTGGCTTAATGTGTCATTACTGTCATTATTTAGTCTTATTTTGTGTGGCTCAGCGGGTTTCGTTGCGGTGTCTGTGATCAGGAGCTTGCCAGTTGAAATCCCAGGGTCTGCAGAGTGATTTCACCACTGGGGCCTTGAGCCCTTAACCCCAATTGCTTCTGTGACTGTCTGACCCGGCCATTTCAATTATGCCCCACTTTGCATAAAAGCATCCGATAAATAAAAAAAAAATGTGAAAATGTATAATATAGCACCCTATATAAACCTTTTATATAGCTGCATAATTTATCAGTGAGCTTCACACTAAGTAACTTGCTTAAGGGTACAGCATTAGGCTCTTCTTTGGACTATCAGTGTTAATATTGAGATTACAAGTTAGGAGCATGTCGTTTTAATCACCCATAACAAGCATTCTGAGGGACTCCATTGGGCAGACAGGGGGTTCAAAGCTACTCAGACACAAACACAAGAGGTGGAATCAGATTTGAACTTCTGGTCATTCTTTGTCTGCTAATCTTATGAAATGATGAAGACTTTTGAATGGCCTTGTTCAAGGGTCCATACCCATGACTATTCTGTCTAAGCTTGAACTGGCAACCTTCCGACACAGGCAAAGAGGCTTAGCCCACTGAGGCACACACTGCTTCAAAAATAACAAGCTAAAAGACCTTCACTGGAAATGGACGTATATGAGTGTCCATGATGATTGCATCATGATGGAAGTGTGGATGGTTTTATTATTTTCAGTTTAACATGGAATGATGAAAATAACTCGCACAGTTAAAAAGTGCCTGAGGTTTCTCCTGCTGCGAGCGCGCCACATGAGCCGACCCGCTAACGGGACGCTTGGCCGTCCTCTTGACTGACAGCTCCGGGGAGCACTTGTGGTTATTGCACATTCCATAGACTGGCAACCGATATTGCGTTTCTCATGTCTAATGGGCAACTGGAGATGCTGCTGGAAATCACACTGTAATTATAAACGAACAAGTTCTAGATACTATACATACCCAGCGTCCTGTTCTGTGGCTCTCCAAGGCCTGCTTGTAACCTCACACTTGACAGTTTTATTGAGGTCTATTACTGCTGCTGTCCCAAGGTCTGGATATGCCTGTTATTTGGTTATCACCTAACACCCATCTCCAACCCGACAACAGACTCAGTTTATCATTCCAGAGGGAAAAAACTTTGTTATTACATACTAAAGATCACATTATCATCTCCCCCTAAGATTCGGCAGGGGTAACATTTCCTTGAGTGCCTTCCATAATATTCTCGTAACTCTTGCTCCTTTCCTGCCAATTCACAAGCTGTTTCAGTTGTGCAACATCTGTCTCATTGATTATAAATGGACGTCAGATACCTCAGGACAGGGTTTCCCAATTCCAGGCTTGGAGGGCCAGAATCCAATAGAGTCTACGGATTTCCCTGCTCAAACACATCTTAATCAGCTAATAACCAGGTTCAATAGGTGTGTTTAAACAGGTAAATCTGAAAGCTCTCTTGGATTCTGACTCTCCACGACCGGAGCTGAAGAACCCTGGCCCATGACCTGGAATTCAAGTGTGAGTGCTGTGTGTCTCTGTGTCCTCATTGTGTTTTTTTCTACAGGTTGTTTTGTTTTGATGTCTGTGGTGAACTTGCCGTATTTTACATTTCATTTATTTATCAGATGCTTTTATCTAAAGGCATGAACATACCTGAGAAAGCAGGGTCAATTTTAGGCTGGAGCAGTTGGGGGTTAAGGACCTAGCTTGAGGGCACAATGGTAAAATCACTCTGCCAACTATGGGATTTGATCCAGTGACCTTCTGATCGAAGGCACAGACTACCCCCCTATCTTATTACTATTGAACATTTCTTTCAGAGCTCATACACCTACTGAGCTGGATATTTCAAGGTGGGCAAACAATCAGTCGAAACTTACGCCTGTGTTATAACGCTTAAATGAAAAAGCCGGCGCGCGTGCATGCGCTCGTGTGAGAGAGACACACGGCTCGAGTGCAGGTAGACTGCTGATTCTCTGCAAAATTAAATTCGGGAGGAACGAAATCTCTTTGTTTCCTGGGTGTTTTCCCTTTGAATATATAATGAAACAAATGAGGCATTTAATTGAAAGTATCAAAGCTTGACCGTTGCCTCCGATAATATAAACGTGCGGCACAGCCCCAGCCTAATAATAGCTCTGAGAATAAACACAGATGCACTCTTTTGATGTCGTCTCCCCACTGTGAATAAACCTGCATTCTGAGGTTCCCCTTCCCAGAACAACGATGGGAAATGCAACGTGTTACCAATGTAAACCTCAGGAGAGGCCAACAAAGGGTGAATAAAAAGGTTTAAACTGAAGGAATAGCCATAAAATATTGAAAGGCCTTTCTTTTTCAAACAGTTTCAAAGCCTGGAAGAAGGAAGAATGAGAGATTTTATTCTGGTGTTTTTTTTCCCCCAAGCAGAACCTCTGGGACCCGTGTTTGTTGCACAACAAAAAAGGAAGACAACAAAAGACGCCCCTGTGGTTTTTATCCCCAGTTCCTCAGCTTCCTCGTCGGGAGGGGGGGAGAGGATGACCATTGAGTGGTGGAAGCATGATAAGTGCAAAAGAAGCAACTGCTGGGTGACTCCCTGATGCCGAAGTACAGCTGCTAGGTAAAAAACACGCGCCTTTGTTTACCCATGCAGAGCTTCTTCCCACTGCTAAGTAGCTCCTCCCTTCAGCCCTTGGCTCGCTCTACCGTTAACCAGTGAAGCTTCCCCCATCATCGCCGATGTTTTAAAGACGGAAGGCAGAAGAATGGCCATGATTCATGCAGCCAAGCTGGGGTCAGTGCCCCCGTGACCCCACCCCTATACACGCACTCGTGGTCCATGATTGCCAGCCAATGCAATTGTACTACATTCACCTAATGCACCATATCTACCTTCACCTCAGTCCACTAATCCATGTAGCCTATCATTCCATCAGTAATCATTAGCAAAAGGCTATGCTTGTAACTAACGTGGTCCTAGTCCCCCACCACTAATCTTTGTATCCTTGTTCTCCACCTCTGACTAATTTTTCTTATGCTCCCTGACTCCTGCAGCCCCCCAACCCCCGCCGTCTACCAACAACCCACATTTACCTCCACTAACACAATGCAACTCCAAAACCATAGTCTGGGGTCAACTCCAGCATCAGGGAGCCAGTCTGGATCATCTGTACACACCTGCTGCTCTACCCTGATTATCTTCCTCTGTTAATGGAACCCCACCTATATGTTATTTCCTGCACAATTCTACAAATTCTGGTTGTTTCTGATAGTACGTTGCAAGGTATTGTGGGTTTTACTCCAAACTGAGCATTTCCTTTGTGACTTCTGCTAGTATTACCTGTGCAATTAGATCCATCGCCTGATCACCCAGCTTAGCTTCTATACATTATTTTTGTTCCGTTCTTGGCTCTGGCTCAGTTTGGTTTTCCCTCTTTCATGACTACAGGTTGTAGACATTTTGCTTTTAGCCTTTGGCAAAAAAACCCCATCATGGATCATTCTGTGAATGGACCTCTGTCTGATTGGTCTCACCAGGTTCTGGAGTTGCCAAAACTTCATTTCCGACTGCAGTTAAGAGATTAAGGAGCTATTCTGTTGGGTATCTGTGTAAATAAGGGTTTACTTTCATACAGAAATATGAATTCTCAGGTCATGTTCCACCTCATAATTATCTGACCATGTAAAATTGGACTGCATGGAGCTGTCAAGTATCAAATAAATAGAGGATCCAAAAAGATGAAGAGCAGCAGTGGCAGGTAAAGGCTATGGTGGAAAAGATTGATGCTATAGGAAAGCCTACTGTATTTAGCGGAGTTTACCGTTGACCATTGGTGTGCTTGTCACATGACCATTCTGGTTGATCTCTTCATAAAGAAGTGATGAGTGAAGTCTGGCATTTGACAAGTGGTACTCGTAATCCGTATCCTTTGGCGGTTTACAAGCCCTCCTGACCCCCCAACCCCTGCTTGCAATAGTGGGGACCAAACAGAAGATTAGTCCATGAACAATGTGCTGCAAAGTTTGCAGAAACTCTGAGGTAGACAATGGTGGACAGAATTAAGGATGTTGGAGAGCAAAGATTAGCTGTCGCAGCACAACAGTGAGCAGCTGCTGTGCGCAGATACTGCAGCTCCAGGCCCTCTCTCATCCAATTGCGTAAACAAACTGCCCGTCCACTTGATTTATGGTACACGTCAGCGGCTTGGCGGCCATTATTCCATCTGAAAGGACCCGGTCCTCGTCAGAAGGATGTGTCTATGATGTTCTCCTCTGCAGGTAGGAGGGAGGCATTGTGGGATAGTAAGCACCTTGCAGATTTTCTCAAACTGCATTTTGATGAAGTGTTGCCCCGACTCCTCTAGGGTGCTTAGCGAATGGGTTTGTTTAGCAGGAGCATAAATTATAGGGCTGGCAAGCAGCTTCACATAACATTTCCTTCTCACAGAAACCATCTGGGATTTGATTTGTTCTCAGGAACGTTGCCGCTAGCTAGTTGGTATTTGGGTACTCACACACTGTGAGGCTCTAGGGATGGAACAGTTATGGCTTGGATGCTCTGACCTCATGCATGGGGTTTTAGCTCTGAGGTCAGAGAAATAAGCATTAAAACTCGCTCACCGAGACCTGTTCACTAGTGGCAACAAAGGCCATACAATCTGTCTACTCAAATAAGCTTCTTCTTAGAGTTAGGGAATGGACGTTGTTGTTGTGCTCAGCTAAAACACTCTCTAACTACGGTAATTGGAGTAATCAACATTACAAAATATGTTTCTTTACAAGGCTTGATATATCTGCCTCCTCCTATTAAATACAATTTCTACTATTTCAAATAAATGAGAAGGACATCTTGTACGCTTGGCAGTGTAATTCAGAAGTTCTTGGGTTTCTGTGTTCTTCAGTACCCCCCTCAGATTTGAGTTGAAGCAGTAACTTCTGACGCACAATTTACTATACGTGGGAGAACACGTTACTTTGCCTTGCTGAATGCCTTCCATCAATGACGAGTCATGTGACTGATGCGTAGAGTGCACAGTGATGCATTGGTCTTCAGATGGTCTTAAAAGTTGTTAATATTCTACCTGTGGGTTCCTGGTCCCCTTACAATCACAGGGCTCATCTGCAGCTCATGACAGCACAAGTACTAGGGCTCTCCCAGGCATAGTCAATCAAGCGACTATCCATCACACTGATTCTTAGGTATCGACTCTTTAATGTGGTGATAAAGGTGGATTCTGCATGCTTTTTTAATGAACTCCCCCCAGCCCCGTGACTTCAGAATATGCTGGGCAGTGCTGTCTTAACTGCAATTTGAATCGGGGAGTGTGGGCTATTCATCCCGGCCCGATCTCATTGAGATATCCATCAGCAGCTCAAGGGGGATTGGCTGGTTCAGAAAGAGTAACCTATGGGCACATTAGCGCTAAAACCGGGGGCAGAGGGACACTACCATTCATTACCCTGGGCTAGCGTGCACTCTGTCTCATGCCCTGTCGACTGGGAGGAGTGCTAATTGCCTTCACAACTCAGAAGGTATGGGGATACAGATAAACACATCACCCGTAAGCACCTGTATAATTCATGTGTGCTTCGGTGGTATTGGACATTAGCTTTTTATAGCTTCTACAATGGAAACAAATTTATTCCTTAATATAATGGCGGATTTATGCCCCCGCTTCCTCTGTTAATCAAATCTGGATTTACCTCACTGTTTTATGGGCTTTTGTGACCTATACTAGGTTGTTTTGAAGAGAGCATATTTTGATGGCGGTAATTTCTTCATGACGAAGGCTCAGGAAGAACGCGAGGAAGCTAAAATATTTGCCAGTCAGAAGGACTGGGTCGTGTATAAACACATGAGTTTAGGGGGATATCTGTGGCTGAAATAGCCATAATCACCTTACAAGCTGTCGAAACATTTATGAATAAGATGGCGTCATGCTACTGAGCAACAGTTTGGTTTCTGATGCCGTGATGATAGCCCCTAGCTGCCTGCTTACTTCTGTCCTACACATTCCCGGTTTGTCCCAGGCTCTGTGCCGCTAACCTTGAATGACCCACACACTCACATATTCTTCTCTTCATTCAGGTCTGGTATGACTCCCCTGTTATTACATTCACCCACCTGTCTCACTCTGGAAAGCCCCCCCCCCACACACTTCCCTCCCAATGACAAGATTCTGAGAAAGGCTTGAAGGGAGGTGGGGGGCATTTCATATGTTACAGTGTGGGCTGCTCGGGCCTCGTCTTAGAGCAGCTTCAGCTGCTTCGTTGTGATCAGCCACTGTCCTCAAGAATCCGAGAAAACCCACAGAGATTAAAAGCTTCAAACTCAAGAAAACCTCATCTTGGGTTCTCAGCAAAAATATGCAACAAAAGTCAAAACAAAAACAAAAAACCACCAAGCACTCTGTTGCTTTTCTTCTGAAACAGGGTGTGTGACTGACACCATTATAATGAGCTACGGGAGAACTCGACCCTCTCCTATTGTGATGTCACTGCCAGTCCCCTTCCTTGTGCTCCTGATTCGAGCTCCATGCGACCTGCAGGTCTACTTATGATTTAGGCTAGGCTCACCCTGCTGCTATCAGCGTGCAGATAGGAGCGGATTCCTGCTAGCGCTCCATTAATGAGGAGCAGGACTTCGGGAGCAGCTGTTCGCTGCCCACTGAGCATCCCCCAGTTGACAAGGTGTCGATTTTACATGCAGAGGGTCAAGGTTTTGGCCCTGCTTCGCTGCCCTGATGCCGGATACAAGGAGACTAGACGGCTTCTCTAGACGAATCGGTGCCAGCCGCTGAAGAGAGGAAAGGAGGCGCAAAACGTGGCCCGCCGAGGTCGGCTCACTTATTCCGCGTCCAGCAACTAGAGGGAAATGACATGCCGACATTCTTCACCCACCTGCTCTGCCGTGTCTGCGGACGCTTAGGACACCCTGAGGAGAACAGCAATAATGTGAGTCAGAGACACATTACAGTTCCAGCATCAGACGAGGCAGTAGCAGCTCTCCGGCCATCATGGAGGAGCAACATCTATCCCTGGTTCCTAAATTGACGGAGATTGGAGCGTTACTAGAACATCTCCTCTTGCACTAGAGTATAGATATGGTTCAATACATACAATGGCAAGGATCCCAGACCGCAACTCTTCAGATTGTCTGGGCAATTTTCAAGCCCTGTACAATCTGTGAATTATAGATCAAATCTAATAATTACAGTCTTCTAATTTACCCCCTTGTGAAGCGTTCCTAAAATAGTAAGGACTGGTTTAATCTTTGGTACCAGAATACCCCTGTGCAAGCTGGTTTTTGCGACTTTCATTAATTGAATTGGTAACACTTTCTATGAATGCCATCTGTATAAGAATCTTTGAAGAAATTCATAACACATTATAATGTTTTCATAAAACATTATCAGCAAAGCTATAAATATTCATAAAAAAGGATTAAAATCATAGTCATGTTTATTATGCAATATGAATGTTTTATGAAGCTTTCATCTATAATACACTATAGATACCTTCCAGTGGTAGACAGAGTTCTGCTAATCTGCTAACCACTAATTACTGAAGCAAGCTTTTTCGTGAGTTACGTAGCGTTTCAACGAACTTTGGAAACTGTTAGTGGACCAATTAGCTTTCAGTAAATTTAGTTGAACTTATTGTAAATTGGCTTAAAGTTTTTAACTGGCTAAAGTTTTAAACGTTTGTAAACCCTAAAATCATGCATATTTGCTCCCGAGGATGTCTGGAGCATGTCTGTAACAGTAAAGAGTACTGTAAACACAAGATATGATTGGTTGATAACTTGTCAGATTTAAGGTAGTCCCGGCTAAATGCAAGTGTACTAAGATAAAGTCCATTTAAACTGGGGTACCCGGAACTATGGAAAAACAGCAGCCGGTATCATGAAGCTGGATTTTTTGCTTTGCTGGGTAACTTGTTAGATTTAAGGTACACTACTTTAAATCCACTTTACTTTTGTTCACTTGCATTGAGCCCAGACTATCTTAAACCTGACAAGTTATCTGGCTAAGCAAGAAATCCTGCTTCCTGATACAGACCCCTGGTTATATTTTCTGGGTTTTTTTATAGACCAATAAAGAGCTGAGAACCTACTTCCTAGTTCTACGTAAATGGTGTCATGTTTGTAGCCCCCAAGCAGCTTCAGTGAGGGCAAATATCAGCATGATCCAGTGGTTTCCCATAAAAATGCTTATATTGTACAAACAGAATATCATAGAAAGAAAATTACAACACTGATTGTTGTAATATTATTCCTAAGACTCTACAGAATCCAACCATACCCAACTAGGTAATTCCTAAATATCCTCAGGTAATTACTCTAGTCTGACAGATGGTGTTAAACAAGTTAAGGTTTTAGCTCTTTACATATGTTCTTAAGGGTTTCAGAGCCAAAAACTAAACTGAAGCTAATTATCAGTTCATTCACATTTTCTGTGCCTGGCTCACTGGGGGCTCCGCCCCCTTCCCTGTGCCTATAGCTCAATGCAGCCCCTGACCTACATGTGCCAGGTTGGGTCATCCCATCATTGTGTAATTTTGGGCACACTCCCTAATATCCAGTAATTTATTAATCATTATCTGTAGAATAATATGCAAAATCATCCCTGCAAACTCTGTCTGTGTGTGCATTTATGCGTGTGCGTTTTCCCGTACTCCTTTCCAGCGATCAATATCTGCACTCCCACCAATCGACTCAGTAGCCTGGGAGTAAGCCGAGACCAGGGTGTGCAAACCCATTACAGCTGCCCACCCCCGCAGCTGGAGGTTGAGGCGGCTTCCCACTAGATGGTGGCGTGTCAAGCCATCTGACTGACAGCCACTGCTTGACAGAGCCGTGGCTTAAGACAGAGTGAGCGGGAGATGACTATATGTAGGGGAGAGGCAGGTGTTTGTTCCGACAAGCGGGGCCACGTACCTGCTGGCAGGTTATTTACTGAGGCCTGGTTGGCCAACAGTATCAGATCCAAGGGACTCCTGCCAGCGCATGAAAGACAGATAGCATGGGATGCCGTGATCTCAGGAGGAGGGTCCCCATAGGGCATCGGTAGTGGTGTTTCCTTGTGCCTGCCAGAGTCCCATGTATTCCAATGGCTTTGTGAGGTCAACCTAACACGCTCCTTGGTTTTCCGAACATTTCAGTACAGTTAGCCAGCACCCACCATGGCCCATCCACTGCGACTTCCTTGACTTGACTTTGAACTTCAATCCATCTTTTTTTGCATATTATTATTCAAATAATGATTTTTAATGCAGTGGATATTAGGCAGCGTGCTCGAAAACATGACGAAATAAACTCAAAGGCATCTTTTATGACTGCGGGAGGCGTGACCCTAAAAGCAGATGCTGTCACCATTGAAGCCCAACAGCACGACTTGCGAAAATTGGATCCCAGTTGAGCAAGCTTCTGCTGGGAGTCGTTTGGCTTCTTTGTGAAGTTGTTTGCCATTAATTCTTTCCCATCCCGTGCTCGGCGCATTAAAAATTAAAAACCATTCGTCGGCTTGCAAGACTTTGTGGGAAAAGCTATGTGATTCCGAAAAAGCGCGACGGATTCATTTGAACGACAGCAACTGCAAAAGGAGAAAAAAAAACACAGGAGACGAAGAAGCTATTGTCATTGTTTGTTTTCTGCATCGGAGCGCAAAAGCACGTCATGACGGATCCGCAACTGTAGAATACACACCGTATATTTTAGATCTGTCCTGAGGGACTAACTGAAAACGTTCTTTGCAAGTGCCTTTCCTCCCACTAGACTGTGATATGAGTTGTCGGCAACAAACTCACCTCAACAACTCTTCCGTCTCTCCTAATGGGCTGAATACCTCACTTCACATGAATACTGACTGCAGCAGAAAATCTATGGAGACCAAACTTCTTGAAAGAAAAATGTAACCAGTTTTTTTTAATTCTTTTCTTATAATCAATTACTTATTAATTATATATGTATGCTACTATCCTGATGCTTCTTTACATTCCCTTTATGTTCTTATGTGGTGGTTCTGGTCCTTGAAAAGACTTATTACGTTCTTGCTTTGTTAGAAGTTGTGTAGCTCGTGTTCCAGTTTACACTTGTACCTCAGCATTGCATTGGAAGCTCAGCCTCACCGCACTTATCCTTAGTTGGGTCCTTGACAGTCTCTATTTTAGCAATGTGGACAAAAGTTCTAGACATGTAAAATGTAAAGTAAAATATATATTTTTTTGTTTATTCTAAAGCAAAAGCCCTGAAATCACTGAATAATTACTTATGGTGGCATCTGTAGCATGTAATGTAATGTTGCTTTTGTTTGGTTGGGAGATGCTGGTTGTGACTAGCATTACCTGGTCCTGCTCCTTACTCATCTCTTCCCCTTGAACTAGCTCTTACTCTTTCTGCTGTTACTCTAAAGTGATCCCTCACTCTATCCCTGTCTTTGATCCTCTAAGCAATGCAATGGAGAGAGGAGAGATGCCAGCATGGACTATATCTAAGATGCCACACAAACCACTTTCATGTTGTAGTAAGGGCGGCAACCTCAGGTTTCTCCTGTTTTTTTTTGTGAGACAGCGAAGAGGGAAAATGCAATGGTGCCACTGAGTTCTGGAGACAGCATGACATGACTGAAGTTTGGTCGGAGTTCATGCTGCTCAGAATTCATTGCTAGCTCAACTCTGCTCCATTCACACATTACAAAGTCTATAGAGTTTGTGTTCTTACAAATTTGAGGACCTCAACCCTGCCACGTCCTCCTGTTTCCTCTCCAACCTCAGGCGTAACTTGTTTTCATGCGCGTCTACATTCTGGGCACATTGGTATTCGATTCTCCCTTCGCTTTCTTCACCATCTGCCTTGCAGCACCCCTCAGGAAACAATAGAGGGCAGTCTTATCTCAGCATGCTGTTGAGTTCACAGGACACGAAGCAGTCATTTAATACTGCCTTTACGTGTTGTTTCAGTATCATAAAAGCACTGCCAGCATATAAAAAGTCTTCAGATGTGTGTTGTGTAAACAGTGTGCCAGTCTAGAAAAATCCACGGGCACATCCTGGTCCAATGAACTGCAACATGTTTTATACCCAAAGAATGCACAGGCAGTATACACTATCACCTGTGTAGCAAATGAATAAAATGTAACCATAGTCAAACGATGCAATTAAATAGCAATTCAGCTTTTTTCAGCACTCACCAGTCTTCCTAAAGTTTTAACCAGCCATAATATTTAACTGCCATATGAAAATGTGTCACAAATGATTCTGTAACTTTTAACCAGAATATAAATATAAATTTAAGTAATATAAATGCTGAGCTTTTTTGCCTCTTACTGTAATTCTGAAAATATCAAATCTGATATGAAAAAAATAACAAACAGGGACTGTCAACCTGTCCATACACAGACAAATGTGTCCGTGGCAAGACTCACTCTGTCATGGCAAAATAATTTTATCGAGGGAAAAAAAACTCCATAAGGTAGGATTTTAAATACCATGGTTGTGGTAAAAATAGCATTTTCATCAAAATTTATCAGAATTTTCTATTGTGTTGAATCAGTCACATTATGTCCTTATCCCATTTAATTGTATTCAGAATATCAAAATATTTTCCTTTAATATACTTATTTATTTATTTATCGTTACATATTTTCTCACTTGGAGTCCCTGGTGGGATTGTAACATCATTCATCACTGGACTGAAGGCATGAGCGTCGGGACCTTCCGCGCACGCTTCCGCGCTCGCTGTCCGACTGACTCCCGGACTCCG